>JAQGAV010000078.1:0-52039 GCA_034691345.1 Phasmarhabditis papillosa | reverse complement strand
CTTCAGGATTTGGATGATGATGAACACCTAATGAGTGATGAAACTTGGGAGAATCATGCCACCTCAGTGATTAAGGATAATGCGAGCCGAAGTTTTAATCTTGGGCGGCATTTGAGAAAGTATGCCCTCTTTTTCGTTTGGTGCATATCCATTTCAAATGATAAAACGTAAGAAAAGAGAAACACAAAACTAAATAAACATTGGAGTACGCCTTTCTCATTCACTTAAATAAGCCAAGCCAACCAAAACAACAATGACAAATAATTGGTAAACTGCCTCCAATTTACAGAAATTCTTAACAGAACCCTTTTTTAAAGAGAATATCACCAGATTTGAATGATGCCTAACATTTTGAAACTTCTTACCACCTATGAAGTTTAGTGTTCCCATAACAACGAATCTCGCAATGACAAAACCTCATCCATCCCGTCCCAGCGTGAGAAATTTCGAGAGAATATATGAGTAAGAAAATGAGTAAAAGGAACGCAAGAGCGTGTGGTGGGAATATTACAAAATGTATTGAACACTAATCTTTTATATATATATATATATGTTTACCTCGGTGAGCTTTCTTGGTCGATGTTTTTACCGGCCTTATTCTTCCACTGTAAATCGGAAAGTTGTTGCATTTCACCGTTAAATACACAAACTACCATAACCCGCTTTCCTAAAATACAATAAAATATACATAGTTCCATCAATTAATAAGCAACATTATGGCTTTGTTGGGTTACTCGTAAATCGTAACTGCCTGAACACTGGCATTCTGTATAATCAGGAATGTACTACGTGGGAGAAAGTTCTAGTAAACTGATTCTACCATAAAAATATTCATGAAACAATTTCACATATTGGCGTTCTTATTTAATCTAGGTACCTTCTCTAAGTATAATAGTCTTGATGTCATAGTCCATGTGCGACGAAGTTATCTCAACTGGATTCGGCGTGTCACCATCTGAAATTAATATTTATAACATCCATAATCTAAAATGGTTCAATAACTATTTAGGCTATTTTTGCATAAAGCTAGTTCTATGTTTATTTTATATTCCCTTGTCATTATTCGAGATTAACCATCTGTGTGTTCGATTTGTCATACAATCTTTCTCTCTTTAGTGGTTCAATTTGGAGAATACAACCACCTCCGTCGAGATACTCATTTATCATATTCACATGCATTATCCCATATCTACTCTAAACCACCCAACAAGCAAATTATAGAAACTATATCTGAACAACATAATAAATACTGAGACCATATGTTAACAAAGTGTTGCGAAAGTTTTGAAGTTTTGTCAGAATTTCAATTCCCAGAGCAGTAGTTTCTGAGTAGTCTCTGTCGACGGACATAATCAGGAGACGACCCTCATGAATATGTTTTATAAACACGAATTAAATGCAAAACGTGGGAATTACTACTATTCCAAATTCATTTTTAATTCAGGGATATTTTCTCCAACAAGACTATACGAAACATGATAATTATGCAAATATAATAGACCACCCTGTTGGTAAATGAAGTAAAAACTAATTCTGCAGTTTATTAGCCGGTGCTAGGTCTTTGTGCGGAGTTTTATGCCGTGCGTCCTAACGTAATTAGAATAAGCTAAGAGGAACTCAACTGCAATTTGCAACCCAAAAAGGTTTTATGCGCAGAAATCCATTTTGAAATCTGTATTATTACGCCACCCTCATTTTCCTGTTGGGTGGTCGGCACAGATTGTGGGCTCTGTTTGTAAAGAAGAGCTCTTTATTTGTATGTGAGGTGTCGCTCTTGACGCTATACTCAACAGTGTTATTCTATACCATCCCGAACGGTAACCCTTACCCGAATAACCAACCCCGTTAATTAAGTATTTGTTTGTTTCAGTGGGTGGTCGAGAACAGAGCGACTACTTTACTTGTTGTTAGTGATATAACCATAAACTATGTAGATAGTAAATGTTTCTACAATATTGGTAGTATTTGTAACATCTGTCTTAAAGAGGATAACAATAGGTAACATTAAAAGGGGGGGGGGGGGATTGATACATATGTCAGTGATTCAACAAACCACATAATTACTAGGCATTCAACAACTGAAAAGAGACCCGTCTGAATCATATGCTCTATTATTTACTTCTCACGAAAATAGACGAGAACTACCAGCCAGCTGCCTCAGCTAACATTTCCAAAAGAACACCCAAGAAGAGAATTGCGGCATTCAGGCGACCTCTTAGTGAGATTGTTTTCGAAGCGGGTGGTATTGTGCTGCTATCGCAACAAATCTTGTCATATATAAATTAATGACACTAGTAAACGGGGGCTATTTATTGAGTTACTAAGATTTATAGCCAGCTCCACCCGCAGGAAATTTGCATGTTAGAAATATTGCGCGATAATTTCCGTTTCATTTTAAATATTTTATATTTCTTAAATATTCTGAGAGTTTTTAAGTAGAAGATTGGACTTGTAAATGGGTTTCATTGGAGCAGCAATTAAGAATAGAGCGCTATTTTAGCCCACACGCGAGATTTCAATAAAGTCAGTGTTAGGTAATGAGGCGCAATAATTAGCGCCAAACATCAATTATAAGGAATTACTTATTTATTCGGATGACCTACCAACAAAAAAGGCTTCTTCCTTTATATTACATTGGATGTGTTAATCTACCAAGTACTGCTACCCATAAATACATTTCAATTAGATAGACCAGCTAAGTTCCCAACTCTGAGATCAGGTGTAAAAAGCTTTTATAAATGAAGTTCGTGAGAGTCTCGTGAGCGCTTTCGTATATGAGCGCCAATCAAAAGTTTGCGCACACGAAATTTGATATCAGCGTTCTTTGGCGCGTAGCCAAGTGTACTGTACGGGAACGCTACTTCCAATACCAACACACTTCACCTACTAAAGTTGTTTGCAAAGTTTTTACACAAGTAACAAAAGTCTAAAATAATTATACGACTACTATGAAAAAGTTTCTGAAAAGCCCCAGTTACTGCGTAGACCCCCTATTGTGTTTTCGTTGTTGGTTGTCTTAGAGCAGAAGCTACATGTTGAGACAATGGATAAGCCGGCCACACAGGTAGACAAACATATTGCCCGCACAGGACCACCCGCATTATTATAATATTAAAATATAATTACTGATGAAAGACTATAATCGTCGGGGTCAAGACATTTAGAGTTTGTATTCTAATTTAGCAAAGAAGGGGTTTAGGGATGTTTTTATTGAACTCCATCAATTTTCTCGTCTTCTTGCCGCTATGTTGGGGCTCTTTTTGTCAAAGCACTTCCGGTGAAAATCCTCAACCATTCAATTATCCTAATGTTTTCTACTTGAAAACTTCAAATAAAGATCTCTAATGCTAAGAATAGATTCAAGCAGAGTTTTGTGAATCTGTCGATTATTGTGTTTGCCAGTGTTGCCTAAGTGGACATCCCAAGAGAATTACGAACTGCGCAACTTCTTTGCTTGTCCTCAGCAATGTTTTTTCTATTAGAGAAAATAAATTGTTTGGCATTGGTTCGACCACCAGGGTGATTATACCTCTCCTTGGGCTTACTACAATCTTGTAAGGAGGGATATTTACCGCTGCCTGCAGGTGGGCTAAATTGCATTACAATTACAAATCGGAGCACAAAAATGGAAAATAGGACGCGTTATAATATAGACTTGGGGTATTCTAGTTGTATTGGCTTTTTATATTGTGAGTTGAGAAATACTCTTACAGTTTGTTGGTTCATTCGATCGCATCGAACATTCGCAAGCAAATAGAAAAAACTCATTTACACCATCGATAACAAGAGGATTTCAAAACTTTCAAGCCTTAGAGTTTCAACTAAATTGATGGTAAAAACCGAAGAAGTTATGTAAGATGTTGTTCAAAAGAAGAGTGTTTGTAGCGAATTCTAATAATGATCAGAAAACAGATACTCATTAGATATTGTTGAGGAGTACTTCCTGTGCTTATTTTATTTTGCTAGCAACAATTTTGTTCACGCGTGCTGCTTTCATAATTCCAACAAAAAGGGCAAAAAAATAACACTATTTTGTGACAAAAATCCCCTTATCCGACTATTAATGCAGGTTAATCCGCAAAATTCACAAAAATGGAGGTCTCATTTATGAAGTTATGACAGACATTACATAAGGGTTTGTAATTGTAAGTATAAATGGAAGAAGAACCGAACACAGGTTGCCAAAAGCACTAGGGTTGAACAATAAGAAAAGGTAAAATAACTTACTATTAATAGTGATAAGTTGTAATAAAGTAATTAAAAATAAGGAGGTTAGGGTAGCTGGTAGCATGGATAGAAGTATACTGACAGCCTAAGGACCGCCCACTCTGAAAAGGGGGGAAGAGCGCCACCAGAGCCCACACAGCAAGAGAATTGAGAGATAGTTAGACAAACGAAAATACATTAAAATAGAATTATCTATTCAAACTGAAAAAGAGTTAATTGAGCAGTCAACAGTTTAAACCGACACTTGAGCATGCCATTGCCGGACCTCTTTCTCCAATACTGTGTGATTCGGTACATGTAACACATGGAACTCCAATTTTCAAAAAACTCCATTACAAATCTTGTTAAAATATATAATTAATGGTATTATGTTCTCTAACAATGAAAATTTAGCTTTTTAATTCATCGGTATTCCTAATGGTTATGGTTAGAATAATTTGCCAACCTATTTTCAGTACATGATGAATGATAGAGGCAGAAGTTCAAAGATGACACAAATGGTAAGGATAGTTTTGTTGGAATAGTATAATTCTTATGTTTTAGTAATATTTATTGTTATATATATTATATGAACAACTCATAGATCAAAGAATGACCATCATCGTTCGGATAATTTACCTTCATAAAGTTTCCCTTTGTACATTTATCATCAATGGATTAATTTTATTATTATTATTCTTTAAATTGAATTTGGTGAGCTTTGGATAAAAGTGCTTTATTTGTGTACACATTGTTTGGATATATTGATACCACCCAATATCATAATACGCATTAAGCCTATTACTAGTGTTTACATTACAAAAACCATGATATTTCTCCAATTTCAATAATAGATGGATTATCTTAATATAAATTGTTTGTAGATAAACCATTACTTCCTAAGGAAATTTGAAAAAAACAGTTTTATATCATATAAAACTGTTATATAAAATTATATGTCCCACTTTTGCAAGATGCCGAATAGCTCTACTGAATCCAATAGAAACGATGAACTTGGAAGTATTTCAACGAATTTCAAATAATTTAACTATGCAGCAGGAGCTACAATTCAACCAGTCGGCCTGGGCCAATTTTTCAAAATTTGCCCGAAATGGGCGAAAAATTTTAATCACGGGCCGACCGGGAAATACCTTTTGCCGCCCCTTGTTCGTAAAATATATGGACATATACTGGACTATTAAAATCCTCTTTTGGGTTGGCTGCCACAGTTGATTTAATACTCGCATAAAAGTAGTTTATGAATTATTAAGCTGCTTTTGTTGCCAATGTTTTATTATCTAATACGCAACATTGTATAGCAAATTTTGAATCGAAAAAAACGTTGAAAATCAAATCACCGCATGTTCTAGGTGGTTCATGTGTTAATTTTTTAATTGTCGCGCACCGCAAAGCGTTTCTCAGATTTCTTTTTATTGTGTGGGGTCTATTAAAATGCCAAAGTCATTGGCCACCTGGTCAGTAATTACAGGGAAACACAATACGGGCCACCCGTATAGAGCTGTCTGAATCGAGATGGAAATTAAGGGATCAAGAAAAAAACAGGTTGTAGTTAACAAGATTGCTGACTTTCTAATATTTGGACAATACTTATTTCAGATAAGGGCTTCGGCTCAAGACATAACCAGAGATGTGACGACGTCCGCAATCTGCAAATTAAAAATGGCTGTTAGTACATAGCTGATGCGAACCTAACAATAAACTTTCTTAATGAAAATTCGTAACGATTCCGTTAAATATGACTATCTGTTATAACTTATTCTCAATTAGCTCCGTATATATGTGAACAATGATCCAGCAAATGTCATCTTGCTGATTGTTACAAATTCACAAATATGACTAAACACTAAATGTTTTTTGTTATTTTGAGTACATCACGAAGGAATTTGGGTGATGACTTCATATTTGTTTCTCATGCAAGTAGCATTGTTCAGCAGTGAATAGGATAAAATGTCGCATCGTGGATGGGCATTTTGTTTGAGTGAGGTGCTTCTGTTGACATTTCAGATCAAGTCATTCAACCACCCAGAAACCCAGTCTTGGCAAAACCAACAAAGATGAGGCTAACATTTTAAATAAGAGTATTTTTGATTATATAACTCGGATTACAATAAATATATTATTTACGGGACGCGGAACTCCTAACTTATGGAAATATCTAGAAACACGGAATGTTCATTTGGTTTTCGGATATGCACAAAAAATTGGTATATTGATTGTGATCGATTGTTGGTATAGTATTGATGGATGGTTTAGCCATTATATTTCTTGAATCTTTTGAAATTATCAACAAAAACTTTAAGATAAATCTCTAAAGCAACTTAGGGTGGTGTTGGTGATTAGCAATGTCCTTAAGATAGCAATTTTAGGAATTCATTGCCATTCATCAATTATGTTGTTGGATAAAAGTAAATTACAGTTTACTTTCAGCGAACTTGTATTTTCGACAGGCTTTTGTTGTATCTGAGATACCAAGTTTATTTAAATACATCGGTGTCATTTGCTTTTCAATATCAAACAAACCTGATAAATACTCATGATGGCTACTGATTTCTCACAATCCTCCTTTCCCCCATACTAGGAGAGCAATTTTGTGTGTATGCACGAAAAGCAAATGAACTTTCCGTGTTTCTTGGCATCGATAGGTAATGCTGCCTCTGATTGAAATGCATATTTGAATTAGATCATCGAATCTATTAAAATAGTTACTGCCCTGTATTTCCATTTCTACAAAGTTAATATAAATCATATTCACATATGCATGCGCATAAAGTAACTTCGTTTTCATCTGTTAGATACAGTAACTTTTGTGCTACATATAATACAAATATTATATTTTTTTAAATACGAGTCTAATTCCTATATCTTGTTTCAATTATACTAATTTATGAAACCTTATGTACTGCTTAACTTTTAGGTAAAATAAATAAATGTAAATGGTTGAGAGTTTTACTGCCAAAATGGTTCTAGTGTGTTGAGTAACAGTCATCAGTTATGACCAGTAGTTATCCTTTAGGAGGGTACCGCAATCAACAGCATTGCAACAGTTATATAGCGAAAACGTTAAAAAACAACAAAGATCAAGAAAACAGTTTTATGAGCAGATATCCTACGAAATAAAACAAAAATAGATAAAGAGGTGTTACAACATTGAGTTTTTCACTTGCTTCGAAACAACAAACCATTACTATAATTTTTCTCCTCAAACCTCAAAATAATACGTTCCATTAAAACTAGAAAATTCATTGAAAAAAAGATTTTATAAGAATTAGACAAACTTGCTTATCATCACACGAACGGGGTTCCAAAATGAGACGGCATCTGCAGTTTCGTAATGTTTGTTGAGTTATAGAACTATTTCAAATAACTATAAAACTTTTCGAATACCTTCAGATTAGAACTTTCTCAAAGATTATCAAATATCATCATAAAAACTCTATCGTTTAAGCAGGATAACTCAGTCAAATAATCGCAAAAAATATTGTTTTCTTCTTAGTTTTGGCCTCACCTAACAATGAAAAAAATTGTTATAAAAAACCGTTATAAAAAAGGTCAACTAATTATTCAAACGCCGAACGGCGTGTTAAAAATATAAAAGGCGCAGTATTTAAATACATTGTAAATAATATTTCTTATTTCTTTAAATAATTTGTTTTATTTCTATTTAGACTAATCTTAGTATCTTTAGTATGGTTGACATACTCAACTTGATGTCCAGGGATGATTGGATATATACGGGTACGTTAACATAATGTGTAATAATATTTGAAAGAACAGCATTGTTATCATAAGCAATACATATACAAATACCATTCGATATTAAAATAAACACATATTTTAAACTTTACGTTTGATACATAAGATATTTCAGGTATTCTTGGTAGCTCATTTCTAGTATCGTGGTTAATTCGACAAAGAAAAGATGTTGAACTACTCAAAAATGTTGGTGGTCCTCTCGGTTTTGCAATGGCCATTATTATATTGGGTAACTTTTACAGTAAAAATTGAAGTATAGGTTGTATTTAGGTTGGAAAATCTTTTACTCTATACCTTTGGCGACGTTTGCTGCCGCGTCTATCAAACTAGCACCGTCCAAGTAAGTTCACTCAAATAACATATATAATAATAAGTTCTTATATTACAAAAGTTGTTGTTTAGGCATTTAACGTCGCTGGTGTTTGTGGGGACTTTTGTTTATCTAATGTTAGTTCGTTACTTACATTATTTTGTAGATGTATTAGAACTAGCAAGTCAAGCCAATGTGGTACAACTAATACTAACACTTAGGGTAATAGAAACAGCTTAGAATATACATTACATTTAGTGTTTAGGTAATAGGTCTTGCATTTGAAGTCTCAGATGCTCGTTTCAAACACGAAAACCAAAGTGGAAAAGTCAAGAGATACCTAGAGACTGAACCTACTCTCTGGGAGATATTCAATTACTTCTATCATTTTTGTGGACTTTTCACAGGTGACTCAATTTCCAATCACTTGAATATTTATATGTTGCAGGTCCATACTACACTTACCAAATGTTCTTGGATTCGCAGGATACATTTTTGCTTAATGGGTGGTCTCCAGCAATTGAAATAAAGACTAGAGCATTGCGTCTATGTTGGTCTGTTCCGGTATTTGTAGCATTTAACAAAATGTTCCCCTTAGATGTGAGTATTTTCATTGAATATATTTAATAATTATTCTATTTAGGGCCTTAGAAGTGATGCAGTCTGGGAAATGTCCTTTGTTTACAGAATGGTATATGCAGCTGCAGTATTTGTCGTCTTTAGAACTAGAGTTTACAGGTAAAATTGATATTTAAATACAATATGTTACCTTTTATACTTAAGTGCATGGGCGGTCTCAGAGAGTATGTGTGTAACTCTGGGCATCGGAATTTATCCAGAAGATTCACGACCAAGAACTGTTGTTGGGCCAACAGATATCGAGAAATACAAGTTTGTTCATAGTTTAATTTTGTAGAATTATTTAATTACAGGGAACTTCGAGGTAAATCTTCAACTGTTTATAACTCCGAGGCAATCGTTAATTTGGATATACCGCAGGTAACGTTTTACAATGTCAGGGTGGTCCAATTATATTATTTCAGGTAGAACTAAGTGATGGTTTCCGTGCTGGAATTCGATCTTGGAACAAGTCTGTGCAGAGTTGGCTAGCCATATTTGTTCATTCAAGAGCTAATAAACTGTATAGAGTTGAATTAACAATGTTTGTCTCAGCTTTGTGGCATGGAACATATGCTGGATACTTTATGTAAGAAATTTAT
The DNA here is from genome assembly GCA_034691345.1 of Phasmarhabditis papillosa. Classification (NCBI taxonomy): domain Eukaryota; kingdom Metazoa; phylum Nematoda; class Chromadorea; order Rhabditida; family Rhabditidae; genus Pellioditis; species Pellioditis papillosa. The sequence continues at coordinate 42,529 of JAQGAV010000078.1, read as the reverse complement.
TTACATAACAATAATATTTTTTTACAATTTCCTAACAGTGCTAATTTTATTTATTTATAGGTCTTTTATGATTGTACCTATGTGTGCAGCAGTTGAAGACATAATATTCAAATATGTAGATGCGAGCACTGGTCAGCGGCCCGCTTGGTTTAAATGGATGTAAGCTTTTACTTATAATCAATCATTATCAACAATTACTATTTATTAAAGAAACACTTAATATCTTCAGATATATTCTAACACTTCGTTCCCGTGGGTTCGACATGCTGGCTACTGGATTTCTTTTGAAGAACTTTGCCGACACTCATAGGTAAGAAACATATAACAACAAAGCCCCAAAAACAGCTAAAAATAGAAATCTAAGATGTCTTACCGGAATTGATAAGTTGTGAACCGACGCCTACCTATCTATCACCTACCATATAAAACAGTTAGGTAATCCGGCAAAAGAGCCTCAATAATTAAATGTAAACATAATAACTGATAATTACAAAGTATTATATTTGCATTCTCTTTGATTTATCTACAATCAGTTACAACTTCTAGGTTCTGGAGTTCCCTCTACTATTGGTTGTTGCTAGTGACGCTACCCATCTATATCGCACACAAAGTTTATGTTATTAGAAAATCAAAAGGGAAGTTGCCAGAAGTGCCGTCAAGTGAACACAAAAAACAAAATTAAATCTATATGGAAAAAATGTACATTCAGGACTAATCAAAAGATCTGATAAAATAAATCGTATTTATTGTTTTTGTTGTCGAAATCGGTAGTTTTTTTCCCTCGGTTACGGTAGACCAAATGGCACCGAAATGTGAAGGTGAATCTCATTAATACAATTATAATTAAACATTTCATTTCGGAAAAGGTCATTACCGTCTAATTTGTCAAGCTCAGAAAATGGCCAAATGAGCTTAAAACGTCATTATTACCAGTTTATAAGCTCCGATCAATAAATGACATGAAGCTAACAGTACTGAAGAAGTTATAAAACTCTAATATGGGAATCTAACTAGGGGAATAATCGCTTGTATTTTCCTCTAGATTGAACCATCTTGTAATTAAATACCGTTAACAACTTATTAAGGAATACCCATGACAATTTACAGAACTTAGCTAAGATTATATTTTCCCTAACAACCATTTTCGCAAAGATTATTGCTGGGAAAGTCATTTGGCTGCGTTTATGTTCTCGGGAAACGCACTTAAACAGTTTCATTTTTGTTTTTGCTTCCTTTTAGGTGAAGAGGCCATGCGTCATTTGTTCATTTGAACCTCACATTCTCTTTCTGATAAAAACAAGAATAATATTGTACAAAAATGAAGGTACCGGTACTCTTGACATGCCACTCAACAAGCATGTCGAACAAGTTAGGTAGAGAAGTAGCAGAAATAAAAACAGTCTACAACACAGTTATTTGTAAGATTAATTGAATTGAATAATTCCGATTTCTTTTTCAAGACACTATCCGCTTGAATTGGCCGCAAACTTAGAAAGAGTTAACTCTTTATACCAAATGGAACACAGTTGGCAAGAGCATATGACACTTAACTCTATCTTAATTCTCCGAAATGTTGATCAAATAAGACTATGCAACAACTTCAAGACAATGCGGGTTCTTTGGCTATCCTTCATTTACACCAACTAATTTACGGCACGCGCCAATTAGTGTTCAAAATAAATAGTTGGAAACCCATTGATCATTAAATACATGCCTATATAGTCACCTCTCACTTAGCGACAGTCCCAGTCCCGCTATCTTTTGTAGATCAAAGGTCTGCGTCTCTCCGAATACCGTAATCCTTTGTATCTCTAACTTTAGCTGTGTCTAAATAATCGCACAATCTATCATCTACCTGTCACTTCGCATGATCTACACAAGAGATATTAGCCCTAGTTAGAAAAGCCATCTATTCAGCCCACCCACACTTATAAAATGGAAATTCATCACTTTATCACCTCCGGAAATTCTGAACACCCTGAATAAATACGAGTGTGGGCATTATCAAAAAGATTTTATTGAGAAATCTGTTTCTTTTTCGGTGAAATTTGCTAAAGTTATAGGTACACACAGGACTAAAAATCTTTTTATTGCAAATATTACAAAAAATAACATTACAAGTTCGTTTGTCAACAATACAAAATCTATATACTGAAAATTACTGTTCACAAGATATGAATAGATAATATTGTTTGCAGATTTTATAAAATATTTAGTAACCAAGTGTCCACTGATCATTCTTCAACAACACGACAGTGATAACTCAGCGTATGACATCGAGGCGATACAAAGAATAATAATCGGTAAAATAACAAAAGAAACTAGATAGAATTACAGTAATACAGTAACCCGCGTAGGCGGTATGATAAGATTCATATGATGATATATAGTATGCAGTTAGTATATTTAAAAGAAATGGAGCAATTAAAATTGCATTTAAAACAAAACAAGTAATAATCGCAAAACACCTAATTCAAATAAGACTAAACTTAAAAGAAAATATAAGTAATACTAAGAAGAACGAGATATTGTACACTGGAAATGGAAGAGAAAAGCTCAGTATTCGGCTCGTAAGCAGTTCACAACAAGGAAGGATCAATACAAACTATTTTATAGCTAAGTAAACCTTAGACAGATACGAATCCATGACATCGAAATCACGGGATTTTATAGGACTAAAGACAAGTGTAGATATAATAATAAACATGATATTATAAATGAAATAAGAACATTCAGTTCATCTTTGGATATGAATAAAGTGGATCGAGACAGTATTTGAAGTCTTGTTTTATATTACTGTTGCCAATACCGTGCGGAATCATGGTTAGGGTCTCCTACGACATCGTGCATAGCATGAGGCATCGCAGATGGATCGATCGAACTAAGAACTGCAGAAACAGGAAGGTTCATTCCAGGGGGAATACCAGATAGGTCCGTGAAATCTGAAAAAAAGTATATTCTTGCTATTATTATTATTTTTGGATCACCTATTTTATTATGTTTCAAACGTAATAATAACAAGATGTTTAAAATAACATAAGTAATCTTACAATTCCCTTTACCGTTTACATTGTTTCCTATAACAACATTTTTATGGACATATCTACGAGTCGCAAGTCCCGGACTTAAATCAACAGAAACAAGTTTGCGCGCGCTATTCAAAAACACTTGTACTGTGTGAGTAAAAGAAGCAATAAACCCAGTACCGGGCCAGCGACATAAATCTCGCAAAAAGGTCTTATTCGAACCTAAACGCGGCAACTTGAAAGACTACTTTTGAACTTCTCACAATTAGACCAGTCTCGTCTACTCCAAAATGGCGCAAATTAAAACATTACATATCCCCGGGGAATAACCGACGCGGTGGTCTGCATTAGACCCCCCACTAGGTATAGTGTAGTAGGTAAATGTACTTGTTGGGAATGTGGTGCGTTTTTAAGACTGATGATGGCAAGAAATAGAAAAAGTCGCAGAGCCTTGGTAGTTGACGAGATTTGAGGTGACAACCCGCGGCACACCTGGCCACACTTCAGACAAAGCGATACGGTAGGTTGTATTCAAACGACTGACAACTTTCACAATATTTATATTTGATTATATTGATTGAGAGTTTTATTTTACCTCCAACAGCAGATGTAGTCGTATTCATTTGTGGTTGGAATGACTGGCTACTTGTAGGTAGACGACCATACGGCTAAAACATATATTTAAATTATATTAAACAAATTAAAAAACTTACATTGAAATCATATCTGTTGAACATCTGATGTGAGCTAAAGTCCGTTGGTTGGTATGGATTCATTCCTCCAAGACCAGCGTTGGGGAAACCAAAACTGAAAAGATAATTTCTTAACTGGTATACATAGTTTTGGTAACAAAACTTTTAAATTAAAATAAATGAGTCAAATACATTTGCTTTAGAATTTGTATACAAATTGTTATTAAATGCTTACCCATATGGATCCATGTGCTGCAGTCCTCCGTACATTTGTCCACCTGAGGGTACAAAACTATTGTTTACATTATTGTTTTGCTGGAATCTGTTTGGCGTGGATGCTGGACTTCCGCTGATCGGAGCCGTTAAAGCACTACCGGGGCCTGATCCAGGTGTTGGAGTTGGGGTTCCATTGCTCATTGAGGTATCCATTACCCCGGGTCTTTTGCTTCTTAGCTTTTCTTCTCGACGCCATTTTGCTCTTCGATTCGAAAACCAAACCTGTAAAGAACCACCGTAGAAGGGGACATTTCATCTTTGAAGGTGAAATTTGATTGTGACTGTTGATTACGGTAGATGCATTTGGCTAAATTTTAAATGGAGCGCAGCTGTGGCAGATTGAAAAGCGAAGGTACTGAGATAATCAAGATAAATGTAGAATTGTGGCTACAAAAAGTGCTTGCACCTGTTGTCCAGCCATGTTGCAATCGCATTTTTTCTGAATTTCCAATTTTCGAAAAGAAAGCTGAATTCGCTCTAAAAATCGAACTGAGACATGGAAACGCAAAATTGAAACAGTTATTTTCGCCGCTGGTAGGAAGATAGCAACGGGTTTTGTCTGACGTTATCGCACTTCAAAATTGACAAGGCGAGTGAGGGTCTCCAAAAGTTACGTAACGCTACGCGCTCCCAGTGTCCCCTTTATCTAACCATCAGAACCCTCAAAATGCGCAAGAATATTACACAGTCAAGGCTGATATTGTCTAGATTACCGGAAACAAACAACCCCTAGATATATTTTATTTTCTTAAAGAAATGTTCTTGTTGACGAATGGAAAATTGTCTTAACTAGGGAATTCGGGATAAAAAGTAAATCCACTTGCTCAAATCCGGGGTTTATCCGGGTTTGGGTGAAAGCGTACTGAGTGTCACCTAATTACTAGCTAGAAACAAAAATTACGCTAGAAATCGTAAAAGGAACGTTTAGAATGCTATCATACAAGTATACGATGTGCGCGCAAGGCCCTTTACAGACCACCTCTTACATAATTATTATTGGTGGTCTTATTTTAGTGGGTGGCGGGAAGGGTCAAATCTCATTGGGTGGTGGGAAGTAATAAGAAAAGGCAGCGGGTTACGGTATTCCACAATTGGTGGGAGAACGAGTTTTCACTGATAACGTGACAAATTATTATCATTGATTTGAAAAAAGAATATAGTGTAGGAAATTTTTTCAATTATCAGATTTATATTAAAGAAATTAAATCGGGTTAATTGTTAGTATATTGATATATATATATATATATATATATATATATTTGGTTAGGCAAGTTGTTAATTAATGTCTAGCGATACCTGAATTACCTGAATTCTTGCTTCTGGTAGACCAATCTTCTGGGCAAGACGCTCCCGGGCAAACACGTCCGGATAGTGAGTTCTTTCAAACTCTGAAAACAGTATATTTAAGTGAGCAGAAAAATAAAGTTAAATTGTTTCTAAATTAAACTAAGTTTTAACCATGTTACGGGTATTCAGTGACAAAGTATTACCTTTCTCCAGAGCTTCAATTTGATCCTGACTGAACGAGGTTCGGTTCCTTTGTAGCTTCCTTTTAAGTCTCATACGGGCTGCTGTGTCCTCATCAGGGTCGTTTGGCGGCTTCTGATCCTCATCTGAAATATGGACATTCAACCGAGAACATAACTAACTTTATAGTTCTGCGCACAGGCCCTAATTAGATTTAACATCAAGATTGTTTGTATAAATTCGGCTTCGTTAATGTATTGTTATTGCAGCAACTAATTCAATCAATTTTCGTTCAATCATACATATACAACAAATATCTTTAGGGGTGGTTCGCAACTTTATAATTCGATTATAGAGGTTAATAAGTGTGAATTGTTGCGTGTGAAGGGGGTATTATAGAATATACCGTAAGGATGCTTGACAACACGAGCTCGGGGCTGTGGCCTCCTAGAAGGAGGCTTCATAGGTAGCGCCGATATCATGATAGCTGATGATGCTTGTACAATCAGTGATTGTGATAGAACACTTTCGGTTGAAGGATGGGCGGCGCCTTTTGTGGGCATAAAATACGAAAGACGAAGCGTCCAAATACAAGTAGGCGGGGACTCTATACCAACCACTTTAACTTAACTAAGAAGTAAATACTCAAGAGTTGCACAAGTACTACACCTTCTAATCACACACATCCAACCACCATAACGTGTTTCATTTTTAGTTGTGAGAGTTCTGACTGACTTATGATTACTGAAAAAGCAGTGCCAAACATGAAATGGCAAAGAGCCAATTGCGGACAATAATGATAAGGGTTACTGTAATTAAACGGTATTGATAGGAGGAAAAGTATGAAAAAAGAAAAGAATGTTGAGCTTAACTCGATTGGATAGCAGCCTGTCACATCTGGCAACTTCTTCGGCTTTGACATAAAATGATTCCAGTGGCCGCTGCATTAGGAGATTCCGACACAGGAGTTGGGAACAGGGACGGGGGGACCAGGATAGGGCTGGGCACGTGCACGGCCACCTCTCTTCACCACTGTCACTAGCAATCAGGATCACTCGCAAAAAGTGGCGCGAGCGCCCAACCAAACGACTCCGCCCATTACCGTAGTCACGGGAACCCCCTGAACCACTCAGACATATCCAGCCCGGTGGTGCCCATGCCGACGACGATAAGGCCACCCATCATATTAACGGATGAGGAAAAGCTGTTATCAAAAAGACATACATGTCAGATAACGGCCAAGAGCTGGGGACTATAATTAAGCGCACATATAAAAATAGTTGGGGGTTGGAGGATTATCGATTGATTTGGTAGTCATTTGGTATCAGATGATGATCATTCAGGTGGAAAATTGACTCTCTCGCTCTCGATGTAACCTTTCGCTTTCTATTTGATGGCCATTTACGGTTATTAACACAAAAAGTAAATTAGTTCGATAAGAAAAAGAAAACGAAATGTTGAATGGTAATTGGCGGAGATATTCACAGTTAGTACAGATTAACTGAGATCTTATATAGAACCTCTAACCAAATATGCCTCCAGATTCTAATGTGTAAAATATACTAATAAATCCGGGTTTTAGCGATTCAAAGAGGTCATTGCTGAGGAAAGGAGCCCCAGCAAAGCCTCATAGGATTTGCAGTAATCGATGTATCTAAAGCCTAAGCCAGGGTAATTCGCATTCCTTAAAAGTGGTCCAATTAGCTGGCTGCAATCACAAACAATGTTACTCGGTTGCGCTCAGAATTGTTTAAAAATAGCGAAATAAAGAGCTTATTTGTGGGTGGTCCGACTGAATGCAATGCAAAAAACAATTATCCATATTTGGAAGAGTGATGTGATGGTGTGAATCGCAAAATGACAGTTTTGTAATCAGACACTAGACCCCCCTTGATGATTTAGTTAGCGCTGCTTTAAATCGAATTTACCATTAGATGTATTCATTCATTCTGCAGCCATTACAGCCCATAGAGTGGTTCGGAGAACTCCTCTCTTATACTACATCCTTATATTTTTACTTTTTACATTATTCCAAATTGCGAGAAAAAATGGCGATGCAGCATATAATGTTGTCTGCAAGCTGCTTCAGAACATTATCTTATACACAGATTCTACTGCAAATTCTCCGTTTAACCCTGCGCTTTTTATATTCATAGCTCAATACAGTAAAGCTGCTCAGATTGCCGTAAGGATGCCGCTGCGGTTAAGATGCTCAGAGTTTAGACTTATGCTGTTGTCATCATTATCAAGCGTAGTATATGTTTTATATAGTTGCTTGAGCTCAATCAAAATATAAAAAATAAAATAGTAAGCTCTAAAAATGTCGTTAACGTTATTGAGTGTTAAGGTTGTTCGTAGGAGGTATGTTTTTGTTTCTGTCTTAAAACCTTTACTAACAAAGACTTTTTGTGTATATTAGTTTATAAACATTATAATTATTTTTTCTTAACAATCAATCGATAACATTTATCTTGCTGTAATTTCGTTCTCTTTCGGTTTTTTCTATCTCTTCGACTACAGTAACCCGACTAAATCATCACACAAAACAAAAGGGAAATAAAGCAGCAAGACACTGTACCAACAAGGAGCAAAAAACGACCCAACTGTCTTTGAAAGGGAAACAACAGAAACTTTAGTATCAACAGCTTAGAAGGCAGATGTTTAGAATTGCATTATTAAATACAGCACAAATGGGCCAGGTTTGATTGATTTAGAATAGAACTTCAAAGTATAATTGATGGTTTGTAGCATTCAAAGCATTTCTGAAAGTTAAAATTTAACCTCTGAGTTTCAAATTGAGGATGTTAATTATAATTCACAAAGCACATGTTTTATGCTATTTCAAAAGCACTCATGCAATAGAATCATTCTAGTTAAATGAAAGGTAGTTTGCTAGTTTAGCGCTTATAATTTTTAATTTGTTTCTAATTTGTAAATTGACGAAGCAATAATATTTATCTAGCATGTCGTTTTCGTTTCTAAATGATCGTCGTTTATTGCTGGTCGAACATAATTCGAATGGGTCCTTAATATGACATTAGCAAGGCGCTTTCACCTCGAGCGAAACTCATAAAGGCTATTTTATTCTACACTGGTAATTTTAGGCCCAGAAGAATAAAAACATAGTATTTTATAATAATAATGAGTACGAAAAAGAATTAACGTTCAAAAAGGCTTATTGTCAGATAGTCGACGGCAGGTAAGTGCATTACAGATATATGTGAGTGACTGCAGTGAACACTACCTTGGTGGTAACTGTTTAATTACATAATAGGCCACCCGAATAATATACATGGGAGGTATAGCTAATCTACTATTCAGATCTGCTTGCCACCCCGGTGACACTTTTATGGTCATTGAATAGAAGTTAATTGCACGATGGTCTCCGGTACCTCCGGAATCGCAATCCAGGTAGCGCTTATTTGATTATTTTTACTCAAACAAATTCATTCCTCTTCTCAATTACTAATATGCTTTTAGGCTTGCATTTTTATTTCAACTCAGTTTTTGGAAACATTAATGTTGCAAATATAATATTCTTCTGTTCTCTTATTTAAGTAATTCGTCTATTGTCTGATCGGAATTATAAACAACATACATGCAAGCATGCGACTTTTCTGATCGTGATCATGCATCCGTATTCATTTAAGCAATCAATAATTATGTAACTTATGTTTCTAAACTAACCTGGGTCTTTTTTTGATGATTCAATATGTGTTGTGGGTAGGGTAGGGAATGGGTTCATAGCGACAGTACTGGGCACAGCCTGCATATTCCAGGGGTTGTACCATTGATGAGGGTACCTAGAACATTCACCCTGATCCATTCCGAAATACACAATTAATAATATATAGTTTAGTATCCAAATAACAATGTTGAATAGCTTTAGTAGAAAACGCTTTTACTTTAGTCAGTATCGGTCGAGGTTTGGTTTCTATTGAACACCAGAATATTGCTTGGTGGGATCAGCTTATTCGACGTAGTAGGCAGGATTGAAGGTTCGACTTAAGGTGAATAGGAGAGGGTGTGGATAAGAAGTTTTACGTTGTAAATATTATGATTTTGTGACTCAACATAATTCGTTTAACATTTGCAACAAAACACTAATCCTCGGAAGCCAATAGAAAAGCACATTCTGATTACGTAGCAAACGATTAAGAGATAAGCAGAAACATTCTCATGTTATGATTGAATGACATAGTTAACAGCAGTAGGAGCACTACACAAGGTCTCGTGATATCTGCTGCCTAAGGCTTACGTCCCACGCCGATACCAACTGATCAAAAATGTACCTCAGCTATGTCGACTGGCCCTATTCCCCATCTCAATACAATTTTGGAGTATTGGCCTAATTTTACAATTAAAAAAGAGCTAGCGTTCGTGACTGCTCTTAGAAATTTAGCCAACTATATAATGCAATAGTTATTTTTACTTTGAAAAAGATAAACTGGATCTATATTCAGTGCAGTTTACGTTTTAAGTCATCTGAAAAGTTAAGATAAGCTTCCTAATATGCTGCTATGCGGATAGAAAACAGATTAATTTTATTCTTGGAAGTTCTGCTAAAAGTAAAAAGGGTAACCAATATCACGAATTCACAATATCTAAAATGAGATTACAAAACTAAACTGTATATCTTATCTATACTTTGTTAGAATCCCTAATCTTTTATTTTAAAGATCTTTTTTATTATTAATAAATATAATAAACTTACAGGAATGCCGTCTGGTCCATGCACCTAAGATTAGCGTAGAGATCATTCTGCATTTGTTGTTGATCCTTTTTGGCCGATAAATTACGAAGAACTCTGTTGATTGAGGAAACCTATAAATTATCAACAATTTGAATCAATACAAAAAATTATCAAGTACTAAAAAATTCATAATATTACTTTTGGTAGCAGAGGTTTAGCTAAATTTTCCAAACTTTTGAAGCAAATTTCTGTTTTAGTAAAACTGCAAGAGCATATCGATAGCCGGAGCGACTTTTAAGACCAAGTCAGGTCGAACAAAGTAGGAGAAAGTAAATTTGTAGTTAATTTCTCGCCGGAACTCAGTGAAGCCTAAAGATTTCTATCAATTGTGTAAAGTTCTGTGACTTTTTGCTATAGCAGGCATAACTCGCTTTGGGCCGGCGCCTGCTACAGGGGGCGCTGATTCGCGCGCTCTGTCTCTCGACCAACGGGTTACGGTAACTATCAGGTGTATATGCCTATAGACAGACAAAACACTTAGTTATGACCGTGAAACTACGTCCAGTCATGAACACACAACTTCTCCAGTAATGATAATGAAAGACGTTCGAGGTAAAGGGACGGTAACAATCTTCAGTTTTTGTTAATAGCCCATGAGTAGAAAGATATTCATTACAGAATCTGGTTCTATTTTTAATATTTTATACTGACTGTTTGAGCTTAAACTTAGCATGTTCCCTTTACTTACACTGGGTATGGTTTCCTGGCTACAGACTTGATCAGTGAGTAGCTTGTCACGGATTTCCCAAGCGAATATGCTCGGCTGATCTCTTTTGTATTCTTCGATTTTCACAACAACAGAATTGGTAGCAACTCTAAAATAAAGTAGAAGATGTTGGATATATTTGTACTACTAAAATCACACTCTATCTGACTCAACATCCCTAGTGTATACGAAATGTTGTGCTGTAAATAATTAAAGTCAAATTATAATGAGATGTCAGCACATTCATTTTATCGTGATGTTATCAATAAGTACTTTTTGTGAAGTTTAGATTTACAACTTTTTAGTTAACTTTTACATTCTTGCTATATGTTTGGCTGTTTTTCTAAGTTTCTTTGAAAATATCCGGTATCAGAGTTAAAAGCTGTTCAATTAGCCATCCACTTAGAGCTAAGGAAAACGGAAACGGAAATTGCGCCAATCTATAAATGCTAGGCGCACATCTTTATCAAGTCACCTGGCGCATAGTTTCCGACTACAGGGACCACCAGCGCAGATTATTGCAAAAAATACCGCTGCAGGGAAATAAAGTCGCTGGCTTTTATAAAAAATAGTGTTTGGAAATTCAGAAAAGAAAAAAAGTCGTTAGAAAGATTGATGAACTTTCCATTTTTTCCAGTTTCTTCTGATATTTTCAAATTACAAAACCCACTTTTCAGATTGCCTAACAATCACATGGTTCTAAGGAGATTTCCAAGAATCTAGGGATAAACGTTGGCGGCTTAAGGACTGAGCCTGCTGACGCAAAAGGGGCCCTGCTTGTTTTGTTGAAAATACACAAAAAGTGCCGTATGTGCTAATTATTGTTATGAATAAAACAAAAGGAAATTTAGGACAGACATAAATGCAACTTGTCTGAACACAAATATTCATCATCAATTACAAAGCAAAACAAACCCAATAAATATATTTATGTTTTCTCTGATCGCCAAAAAAATAAGCAAAAATCTATGTACTGCAAAGGTTGCTGATATTCAGTTCGTACAACTATGTTTTTCGACAAGGATCCTTAAGTTTATGTGGATAATCTAAAAAACAAATGTTTAGAGTATCTTTTTCTTAACAATTAAAACATAAAGGGAAAGAGAGTTTTAAAATTCATAATTAAGGAACACCGGCAAGGAAATGATTAAAACAGCAAATAAAGGAATCACGCGCAAAATAAAAGGGACTGAGAAACAGAAGCTGATAATTCTAAGCGGATTAGATTAACCTTTTTTGCATTCATCAAGTCATAGAACCCTAAAAAATATCCCCCGCTAAGCCAAGCCATTTAAATAAAAAATAAAACACGCCTTTTATCAAAAAGTCCAAAAGTCACTAAAAGGTGGAAATACTGCAGCAATGAAAATACCAACTGAGACAGCATTACTTATTGGTATGCCAGTAATAAATGAGTGGTTAATCCTAAAGTTTAAACTATAGCTCTGAAATAGTTCCCAAAAAACTGTGAAGTTCGTCTTCTGAAGTATGAATACTACAGATAAGCTTTAGTAACCTTTTGACAGATTTAATAAAATATTAAATCGTTTTTTGTTCACAATTTTAAATTAAGCATTTGTTACTCTCTGGAGTTTACCTTGGTTTGGAACCTCCGATGGCTCGTGGCTTTATGGTACCGGATTCGTAATATCGGCAAAGGATTTTGGAAACACAACTGAAAATGAAAAATATAAAGTAGCATCTAAATTATTATTAATACAATAATTAAGTTAATAATTTAGTCGAAGAAGCCGCAAGAGATTTTTGAACAAAGTGGAAATTCTTAGAAAAGAATTAAAATAGCCGAGGCTTCAACTTTACAACTTACACACACAAATATTTTTGACTCAAAAGCAATAAAGAATATTAAAATACACTTTTTGTTAGCCTGCATATTTTCTACTATAAACATCGTGACCACGTGAACCTCGTCGTACTTACAAAGCAAATCTGTTTTGTACTTATGCGCCTATATTATGGTAGATTAAGTATCAAAAAACAAACCCGTTAGAAACCTGTAGTAGTCTACTTATGTCGCAAGGCCTAGCTCCACTCTTGGCGAGCTCGACAATCCTGTGTCTTGTTGCATCTGGCAATGGTCTTCCATTTACGAATACACCACCCAACTGGTTAACTCCGGTATGACCCGCGTCTAAAAATAGAAACTATGACTTTTTATGACTCGAAACTAGAACCAGGAACTGACTTATAAGCCACGTGCAGGTATTATCTTGTGATGATTCAGTAAAAGGTTTATGTTATTAACGGCTTTAACGACGAGAACAGGGCTGTCTGGGAAGTCAATAAGGAAAATAGGATTGGTTATTAGAAATACCTTTATTACAAAGAAATTGAAAATATCTTAAATTAAAAAAAGTAAACTTCGCTGAAAGTTTCTTATCCTCTTCAGTAATTTCCTTGAGACGCTGTCATAGTAGGATTCCGCCGTGTAATCTGCGCAATTGCAAAAATTCACAGTTCAAAATAGATCCGTTTTTAAGGGTATTTTGCAAAAGTTGAATGTGGTAGAAAACGGATAGTTGCTACAGTATATTGAAGGAACTATTTCGTTTTGAACATAATTCCTAGAAGAAATAGTTCCTATCTTGCAGTAAGCTCGTTAGCAGGACTGGCAATAATCTATGTATATTATATAATCAATTTCACAATATATTCTTTTCTCTTTTTAGGTTTGAAGTTTGTATGAAAAAAATATGCGACGCATATGGTGCCACGTTACTTGCGCTAATTTTAAAACGAACTAACTATAAACCACTTAGTGTATTCACAAAAATAATAAACTTTACATTTTACATTGTTCTGTTACTCTTCAACCTTGTTTACTTCTGGAAACATCCAGTTAAACTTTTCTGTCACATTTTAATTATTTTTCCTGTTTTTAATTGAACTTCTGACTAATCTACTCTGCTGATGCTGTCAAAAATAGCCGCTTTGGCCTTAGGCAGGAGATTGAACATGGTATTTTGACTGTAAATTTCAGCTAGATTTATATATCTCTAATACACATCGACCATAACATTATCTACTCCCTTCAAAAATAACAGAATTAATGTGGATAAAATCTTTTAAAATGTCTACCGCAGTGATATTAGAACGTTTTGTATTTTTATATTATTTTCTGTCTAAAAGTTTAATCACGAAGGAGTTGATTTCTCAAGAGATATTAAAATGCTAAGGTATGAATGGGGATTCAGGGAAACTTTATAGTTCCCAGTAAACTTCAACTTCAACTTCATATGTTTGAAGGCTTTGTGAATGAAAGGATTAGACCAAATGTTAACACAAATAATTAGCTGCATATTCATGTCAACAACAAAACGCAGCAATATTCGTAACCGCATCACCACTCCGAGTTCTTATAATAAGGACCTAAATATCATTGCACACTGTTTTAATGGTCACTTTTCTGCGATTGAAGAGCAAATATTTTGAGAAAATAACTTGAATGCCTAAATTAGAAAATGTGTATGTTCGCAATGTTTGCAATATTCGATGGTTTACCCATTCGGGAGTTATATGAATACGGTTGTCCCGATTTTAATACGGAATGTTATCTATGTTGCTTATGACATGCAAGAACACGATTAACCCTTGATTTTCTCGGAATTCCAATTGAACCGTGTGTGAGCTATCATTAGCTTTTGGCGCAGTTATAAAGTAGCTGTAATCACTCAAACCGAATTGTTAAAATCAGTGGCCGTATACACCAATGTCCCGAGGACCGGAACGGATCGGATATTAGCCATGGGGCGCCATTAACCCTGGGGCGCCTTTCGAACATCTGGGATTTCCAGTGGGTTTGAGCTAGGGATATTTTTTTCAATCTAATCAATTGAAGTATTATTTGAATTTTTAATTAAATTTAAAGATGAAGCATTATTCAGTTCAATTAGCTGCTCCTCCATGAAAAAAATGCAAAAAATAAATAATCATAATAGTGAAAATCTTAGAGGACACTTAGTTACATCACGATTCGTCTTCAGATGTATCTAAAAAAATAAAATAATGTTTTATTTGATTAACTCGGGAAAATATCCCGAGCTCAAACCCTCGGGACATCCCGGATGTTGGAAAGGCGTCCTGCGGACAATTTCGAGCGTCCAATCCTATATGTTCCGTTCCTCGGGACATTGGTGTATACGGTCACATGGGTGGAGTTGGGGATCTTCAACCAGCTCACAAAAGCACTTGGCAGACCCTGGCCGGCCCGGCGCAACCGTTGGTTCAAACGCATTTGTAACAAAATTCCCAAATTTACGGTTAAGCCTAAGATTTTTGAGGTGAATTTTTTTAGAGATAATGCATTCATGCTCGAAGTTTCAAAATAGTCATTACATTAGTAAAATGTTGCTGGGGACGAAAATAGTTAAATATCACGTTCAAACAGGAAAATAGATCTGCGAAGATGCTAGACCAAATATAATACTCATTTTAAAAACCTAATGTTCCATTTTTCTGCAAATGATATTATTTGGTGTTGCTTTCAGATAATTAAAGCTCAACTTTGGGAAAACATTTTTAATGTAAAAAGATCGCAAAACAAATATTAGATTATAAAAGTTGCTGTCTCTTATTCATCTGAAGCAAAAAAGTAAAAAAACTTTGTTTATAATTGCGAATACAAGCAATGTCTTTTTAAAGAATATATTTCACGGGATTTTTTCTTTCTAGTTACAGCTGTGTTATTTAGGTGATTTTGTGTGTTGGCAACATGTGCGTAATTATCCACTTTGATCATCTAGAACACTGTTATTTTAGCGATTTAAACTCAATTAGAATCACACGGGTCAATGCACCGGAGTCCGACAAGGAACCCAAGAGTAAAAATGGACCCAGTCCTCGAGCAACCAATATGTAGCATTTTTTGACTTGAAAATTTACTTTTATTAATGATCAACGTATATTTTTTCAATATAAAAGAGTTATGAGGTAGAACTTATTTAAGAAGGCTTCAGACTACCGTTTGGGGATGTATCGATTACATTCTTTTGTATGTAATCCCTACTTAACTAGTCGATTACGTAGTCTAACAATACCATTCATTCGAATTGAAGAGGAATTCTCGGCTCTGATTTTCTATGAGGAGGCCGCCACCAAGACAAGAAATTAGCATAATTTAGCTATTACCCGGCTACTATTAGCACACGACCGCACATATGGTATTTGACAGTGTATATGTCAAAACACGCTGGGTGGTCTTTATGAATTCGGCTACATTGCGTAACTCACTAACCCTAGCACTCATGTGAACGATCATACTTAACTTATTAAGAGCACTTTCTAAATATATCTTCGCAACTGACGCCTTTTTAGACAAATTCTGCGCTTAACTGAAGAAGTTCCAGAAATGGCAAAGGTTATAGAGAACTTTCCCTACGTCTAGAGTTTTTCAAATAATCAACCTGTGAGAACATAATCAATACATGTGTTTTATAGAAAATACAAAAGTCCGCAGGGTCTATTATACAGAATCTACAGTATGCGCTTCTAGACAAGTGGTTGGATGTAGAACTTTTGTTCGCGTTCACACAACTGTAACAATAACCGTTTATTTTTATTGGATGGACATTTCATCGATGGAGGCCATTGCGACTTATTTCACTTCTTTTCTTCAACATACATTATATCTCTCAGCGAAAACTACCTTATTAGAACAATGCACAAAAAACTGCGATAACTCTGAGTATTAGTTTTTAGGCAGAATATATTGATTTTCTCTCTAAAATTCTGGTCCTCAATAGGTTTTGCATATGACAACTACGGTAGCAGTGTGAAACAATTAGAGATCTCTCCTATAACTGAAGGAAGCAATTTGCACTGCAAAGGGAAAGCGGCTTGTGAAGAAAGCATGAACTAGGCAAAAGACTCAAAAAGAAATGAACGGCCAAAGAAATATTGAACATTTAGAGAAAATAAGTAATGTAAATATAAGTTGATTTGTTAATGTTAAAAGAAATAAAAACAGCCAGAAAGGTAACTAAATAGTATTTTTTAGTAGTAATTGGCAATTCAAGTATAATTTAAATATTGTTTATTAGTTTCATAAGGAAGTTAAAGAGGATTGAGCGTACCTGATTGGGGCATTTCCTCCTCGTGCTTCACTTCTAGTCCTATCGTCATCAAAAATGAGTTATCAACGCCAATATGCGCCGACTGTGAGCAATCTGAAACTTCGAACTATAATAATAATTATAATAATAATGATATTCATTTTTATTAATTTGTTTATCAATCGTATAAGAGAAAAAAGTCAAAACGATGAAGAAAAGATTCCTAGAACGATTTCATATCAAGATGCTAGCAAATTTCGTCAATAATTTGATACAGTACCCCTCGTATGAGACAACAGCAGCAACGCTGTCGACAACGGCAACCGTCTCACATTTTACTGGCAAAGTTTTCAGTTAAACTGATGATTATAGAGTAAATAGTATCAGAAATTAGATAGAATATTAACTAGTTGATAATTAAAATATTGTTTATCTCATTCGTATTGTTTTAAGGCAGCAAGGCCTTTAACAACAACTTTCTTGTCAGGATATAAAAGGAAGTTTATTTCACCATAACCTAAGATGAATTTTATACCCAGCCTAATTTTCTTCTCAACAATTTCCTAGCTGATGCTCACAAACAAATGTATAAGTCACTTCTCAATTTTTGAGTGATAATTCATTTGCTTCCTGTGGGGTATCGACCACCCCTGAGTTTGCTCCCATGGAGTTCGACCAGCCGTGAAATGCAATGATTCCTTCAACTGAAGTGAAAGACCTAATCAGGCGTGCATTTCTCGTTGTCAACATAGTCTCAGCCAGTCGGTTCTCTTTTTCTCTCCTCTTTACATTTAAATATTATAATAATAGTTAAATTTGCAAAAGCAGCGGGGTGGTCCTACCTATATCGAGCATACCTTACTATAGTATAACCAAAAAGAGTCGCTTGCAATATCATTTAAGACAAATTGTTGAGATTAGGCAATTTTAATGATTAAGATTTACAAATATAAATGTATAAGTTAAAAATAAGAAGTTAAGTATATTAATAGTGTAAAATGTGTGAATTTGTGTGCTATCCATATCTAACCAATTGGACGAGCCATACACAGTATGGAGACCACGCCTACTAGGCCACAAAGTGTCTGTGTTTTGGATATATGGGTATGAACAATTATGAAACAATTATATCTCAATTCAATTTCTATTCTTTGGCCACTGTTTTCATTACAGCCAAAGTTAAGGAAGAACGTCACTCGCTAAGCATTTAGGTAAAAGTATCGCGTTAGCTTAAAATAAAGAGAAGAGAAACGAGTAGCTAAAAACTTTATGTTAGAAGTCGTATTTTGATTTCTTTTACTCTAATTCCATGGTCAACTTTAACATTTTTTACAAAAACTTATCGCCCTCTGAGGTTTTTCCAGGAAAAGAGTCAATTTTTCATGCAGAACTGCAACTTTCAGTGCCAATAATATAATATTTTATGACTCCAAAAGGCTCAATATCGGCATTAAAGAGGATTACCGACTGCCCAAAAAGATAAATGGGACCACCATAGCTGTTTAACTACGGACCTCCCAGTGGGAAGACAATTCAGCACCTCGTTCATTAACTTCTCACTCAGTTTATGCTCTTAAAATATCCAGTTTTAAAGAGTTATTAGATATACCTAGCTGTAAGCACTTGTATCAAATATCATTCTTATAATACTTATTGAAATTACAATTACAATACTAATTTACTTTTATTATACTTTATGCATCAAAGCAGAACTTTCGAAATCATGGATTTAATTCAAAATCAATGCTTGTCTTGTAAAAGTGGCGATGTTGGACATAGGGAGGCAATTTTCAGTAATCAATAAAACAGAGAAGTTACAGTACTTAGTGAATCAAACGAAAGAGAACAACTTGTTTGTTCATGTTTAAATATTTAGAATAATAATAATGAAAGAAAGCATCTTTAGACTAACTATAAGTAAACTTTCTTCCGGGGGCTTCCGGCTCTCAGCTGGTGCTACAGTATTAATGTGTATGGTGGTCTATCTAGATGTCCATCTTATTCTTTTTATCTGTTGATTTCTATCTATCCACTGACATTATAATTGCGTCACACTTCAAAAATACTACTACCAACTCGACAAATGAGGTTAGGGCCTCATAAACACTCCATAAAACTAATTGCTCCAATAATAAAGTTAGAAAACAGTATGGGGGTCGGACCTCCAGATAGATTATTACTTAATTTTGTACATACTAAATTCACGTTTACCTATTCCACAATAGAGTAGTGGTCGTTCTAGTTTGTATCTCCACACTCTTCCTGCAGCCCCTACTATAAATTTAGTCGCAAGCCGTCTAGGACTTTAATTTTAATATTTCAGGATTTGACAATTGTTTCGGTTACAATTTGACAAATTGCCACTGTGTTGCTTGAATTGGGGGTAATTTCTGGGATGATGCAGTCACTGAGACAAGCAGTATGGAAAAGCCGGCGCCATCTGCCAATTGACAGCTAGAAACGACTGTCTCCAAAAGAGAATCAGCCACCCAAGGCGATAATTGAAACAATCCGAGACAGATGAACTAATTGACTTGTGAAATGGATACTAGATTATTGCAGGTGTGCTCGTTTTATTGATGTCACTAAATTTATTTTTTCAATAAAACTTATTTAATTAGATTGTTTTATTAACAAAACTACTGTCCGTCTTTAGTATTGACTGTCATGTTTAATCAATAAAGACTAATCACCCACTGTGGTCCAACAGTCATGTTTCCGTCATCTTGGGAGGTCTTATCATGAGATATCGCGATAATTACGCAGTACGCGAAGGTGACATCTCAGAATACTTACGTATAAAGTTGATGGCCGTGAAATAAATGTTATTAATTCTTGCGCTGTATGAAACCCGACACTAACTGGGAACATAGTCAAAATTGCCAAAAATCTTTAAATCATTCCTGTACTTTTCGATTGAAATAGGGCGCCAAGTGTAGGCTACAGTAACCTGGAGCCTTTTTCTTCGCAGGAGATCTGTTCCATTCTGTATATGGACAAGTTTTTCAGTTTTCAATCGAGGTGACATTAATAGAAGGTCAACTGCGAGGATGTATTTCAATAAAACGATTTATTTTTGCATTAGCAGAATCGCCGTGCGGTTATTGCAAAAGGCCTCAAAATGACCAGTTCTCTAGCGACCAAACGAACCAGCAGAGCAACGTTGGACATGGTAATTAAAGACCACCGGAAAAGTTTACGCAAACACTACGCAATATATTTTTGTTGCTAATTATACGCATAAGTCAGCGGCCTGAGCACCGAACCGGAAGTTTCTTGTAGTTTTCCCAATGGGTGGTCACCTAGATTGACATGCGTGCCATCGGTAGCGTTCTAATTAACTAAAGTTTGACGGCGGGTTATCAAAGAGGGTGGCGGCGGTAGGATTAGCTACATATGTGGTCTCTATCTAGGTGGTCAACGACAAAGCATTTCTAGTGACTGCAATTTTCGAATTAAAGGCGCTCAGGTATAGAGGATTAGACCTCGCACTACATATGTTGTTTCCATTAAGAGCAACAGGCACTGGAGCATGGCGAACACCGTGTCAATTTAGTTAATTAATTGTATTTTTAATAATAATAAAGCAAATAAGCAAAAGCAAATGCATATTTCAAAAAAATATCTTCTTAGTGAGTTGCACACAAATTAGATCTTCACCAACGTTCATTGAAAGATGGAGTAACCCCACAAACTGACATGAGTATGACTATTCTTTATTAATAAAAAAAAGTAAAAAAAGCAAGTAGTTCTCATACTCATAAGATATGAGAGAGTCATTATTGGATATTGCAGTTTACTGGTTGAGATAGTATCGCACTAATTGCATCGAAAAGAGCAAATTTTTCCAGAAGATCGAAAGATTTCAACAAACAAATTACGAAATGAAGTTGGCTATAATATAATAATAATGAATTTAGTTTAAATGGTTGGGGGATAAACTGGGTCGACATTCGAATTTGTACTGTAACTTTTCATGAGAATATGCATTAAAATATGTTTAAGTTCTAAATTTAAACCCTGATTTAAGTAAGAAAACAGTAGAGTTACTTTTAAAATATACATTACAGAGCATTTAAAATCCTGTCTTCGTTCCAAGTAAGATAATAATTGAAATATGTTTGATTGAAATTGAGCTGTCATTTTCAAAAATTTGTGAAGCCATTATTTTGACCGAACAAACTAAACCATTTTTGAGACAACTTATGTTTTCATTTAGTTACAGATAAAATAGAATCATTATACGAGAGATACAAGATAATTAACTTTAAAGGTTCACCACCTTTGCGAGTAATTAGAATAAGAACGGACAGATATTTTAGACACAAGAGTTGAAGAAGCACAAAGTTCTCAGTTGATCTTCTAACTTTTCTATTATTATTCATTTACTTTGCCAAATATCTAACTGGATTACGGTAATCGCAGGTTTATACGCATTACAGTAATTTGTTTGCGCAGATCCATTACTTAGGGCTACCGTTATTGTTATTCTACGTAGGTGGCCATTACAGTCTGGTTCAGAGGACCAGCCCGCTGGATGGTTTTGAAATGTGAGATATTCACTCATGGAGGTCGACTGTAATGAGATAATGAGTTACATCCTTTTTATAGCAAAGGCATCTACCGCACATTTAATTATGTTGTTGTATTCATAAATACAGGTAGATAGTATAATCTGTATATTACCATCTAAATAGTGAAGATATCTTCTAAAACAAGAGCAAACGATTTTTTTCTATGAAAATAAGAGCATTAAATGTTCTAAGTAGTTTAATTGGAACACCATAAAGAAACCCCATGTCTCACACAACTCTATGTATATCATAAAATTAAAACTATTACTATGCTACTACCCCAAGGCTGAATGCATTTTCGCAGTTGGCAACCATTTGCTGATAGGGTGGTCTCATATTGAAGTAGCTCTTTATTGGATAAACATAAAGGTGGGCAATTGTATTTGCGCTATAAATGCTTAGCTGATCCACATTCATTTTTCGAGGTGAAAACAAGTTGTAGTTCTCATTTTGTGTAATTTAGAAATGAGTATGTTGGTGTACTGTGAGGTGACAAAGGCCCATCAAAACGGTTAGACCACCGCTGGGAAAATGACAAAGTTTAATGACCGTATGACAAATAGGCCTAAATCAACATTTGAATAATTTTAAAGTGTTCCTGTGTTCCATCAAACTTTCATGAAAATGTTAGACTAGATATTTTAAGAAAAAATAGGTTGAAGCAAGAAAGAGATGATTTTAGTGAAATGGAAACTAAGTCTCTCGGAGCCTATATTAAAGTAATAGTTTAAAGAAATTAAGAATAAATTAACAATTAAGTTCAACATAACTTACTGAGATAAGACTAAAAATAGAGTATCTGG
Organism: Phasmarhabditis papillosa; assembly: GCA_034691345.1. NCBI lineage: Eukaryota > Metazoa > Nematoda > Chromadorea > Rhabditida > Rhabditidae > Pellioditis > Pellioditis papillosa. Next base: position 20,161 of record JAQGAV010000078.1, on the reverse strand, counting down.
AGATATATATATAGCTAATAATAATGAGAACATAGCGCTTGCTAAGGTTCACTCTGCAGAACTGCATGACTTTTTGATTATGTTTTCGGTGAAGCCAATTGTTGCTTCACTTCTTTTACTTGCTGACCCACCCTGATTGTTAATTTCAAAAACGTGGCTGGGTGGTCCATGAGGCGTGTGATGGGTAGCTAGCTGGCTTCTCATTCAGACTTACCTCCTCTCGCTCGGAGACGCTCCGTCGGATCGTTCAGTCGAAATATAGCGTGAAATGCAAACCTAGTGGATCGGAAGGGCTCTCGACGACCAGGTCGTCGCCAATCAGAATCTCCGAGGGGCGGAGTCGGAGCTACTTTGGTCCAATGAGGAACAGTTCTCGGCGGATAGACCCGCCCATTGTGGTGCAGTCTATGCGCAACATGATTCGATTAGTATAACACACAGGTGATAAAGTGGAAATTATGGGGAAACAAATGGCAAGTGAATGGTGAAATCGAAGTTAGACGCTCCAGCAGCCATCCGGAAGAGTCATTGGAACGTATGTGGCAGCCTATGCCAGTCAGTCAGTCGCTCCGCGAATACCTTCTAAGACCACACGTGTAGCTTTCATATACTTAAACTCTTTTTATGTAATCACTCATTCATGATAACTACTCAGATTCAAGCAGTGTTTCACAGGTTACTGTATAGTCTTGCAAGATTAATATTATCTTATTGACAAGTTCAGAGTTAACATAAAACCTTTTTTTTGCTGTGATAGAAAACTTAATGTTTGTCAAACAGTAAAACAATCTTATAGTTAGTTGGGTTTTCATTTTTTGGTAAGAATAATCAGATGCAATCTATATAGTTTCCTTTACAACTTATATTTACGTACTGTAGTCAATGTCGCCTAATCCTGAATCTATTAGTCCGTCACTTTTCTTAGTTTTTATTGTACAAGACCTCTGACTAAACCTCTACCTCTAGATATATTTTTGTCAAATCATTTTACTTACAACCCTGGTGTGGTGAGGAATTCAAGATAAAGACATAGTTAAATGTTTTAAATCAAAAACTATAAGTCCATGTTTAATATAAGTTTATTTCTGTTTACTATTGTTACATACTTTCGCCGGTTTGTCTCGTTGTTGCCTGAATCTACAGTAATCTATAGCAAGTAAATATAATTCCACATGAGACCGGAAGTTAAGTTACGTGTGGTCCAGATGGCTGTCAGCCAAACATTCTCATTAGCCCAGTGGAGATTAATTCAATAAAATTACCGTATACCCAGACACGGAAATATGACTAGCAAGTACAAATTTTGTTATAATGCGGAGCAAACACAAAATGCTACATTATCCTATGAAGAAGGTGAAAAATAAACTGATAACTCCTTGTCAACTCATTAAAAAAAATTTATAATAAAATGATTTTATGCCAGCCAAGGTATATTTCATAATTGCAATTTAAAACTTTATTGACGACGGATGTATTATAAGATGAAAGGTAATATAACAATCATTTGCTGGCGATGCACTATATTAACGGTACTTCATTTTGTAAACTTTCAGCTGCAAATGGTACTTATCATTTATTAATCCGCTGAAGAAATCTGTTCACAGATGAATTACAACCAATGGCGTTGTTACTCTTTTTCATATCTCCCGAAATTCGAATGACCCCATCATCTGATTGTTCAATTAAAGAAAAAGCATGTTTTTATTTGAATTATCTATAATCTTCTGCATTTAACATGTTTTTAAAATATAGCAAATGTATTGTAACATACGCAAGAAGCTGTCAAAAATGCTCCAATGGAAAACTAGCAATATTATGCTTAGTTTTATTGACTCTTTAAACCTAAGCCATGTAGTTCAGATTCGAATCTATTAAATAAGTACTATTAATATGCCTTATAATTTCTTGAGGGTTCAATTTTGTTATGTTGTAGCTGACTCTTTATTGGTAGTAGGCAATTAAATTATTCTGGCTGCCCGGTTTTGTCGTGTAAATTGTCCGCGTCAATGCACAGCAACAAGACAGGCTCCTCTTTTCATATATACATATGTATTCAATTGCAATCTCTAATTATCTTTTATCATATAAAGACAATCATGGGATTACTGTAGCTTAACGCCTTTCTCTTCAAGAGATCGCATTGCATAGCAACCAGTAGCTCACAGCTCCGTAAATTGACAAGGAACTGAAAAAATAAAAGCAAACTGATATTAGTTCGGAACACTGATGGTTCTCTGCTTTTTGTATAAAACTGATACGAGGTTTGATAGTACAAAATAACCGAAATTGAGCAATAACAAAGTGAAGTCAATGATCCTGTGGTTACTTTAAACCCTGTGAAAATATGAAATAAATCAGGGCTAGGAAAAGCCCGGGCCGGCCCAGGTCGGCTCTGGTCTATTTCAGTAGCGGATATTTTCAGAAAAGTTAGTTTTCGGTGCTATTTTTCGGCATAAACACTAAACAGTGCAACAATCTTTACCTATTTATGTTTATCTATAAAAAAAATTTGTGTTTGAGAAACGGGCCGGCCCGGCCGGCCCGTCAAATTCCCAGCCCTGAAATTAATGTTTTTTTTATCGGTATTAACCTATTATATTGTGTTATATTCTGTCATTCTATTATCATTAATACAGTAATCTGGCTAAAGTTCAAACGGCAAAGGTGACCATATGTCATGTATGGACTAATCCCTAAATCACCTACAAATTACAGATTACCTGAGGTAGTTCTCTTTTAAGATAGACATTAAGTATGGAAACATAAATAATCCCCACAAATATGCGGCGTTGGGACTAAAATTTTATATCATGCTCACATACAATTAATATATAGGTTAATAATTTTACTAGTTTTGAGCACTATTTGATTAGTTAATCATCACATACTTCTTACATGTTAGATGAAAGATGTGTTATAGGAGCAATTGTTTCTAACAATAAGCTACACTAGTTTCACCTAACTATAGTCAGATTCAAAAGTAATGAGCCCGTGTATGCTGCGTATTTCGTCATTTTTAACACTGCGCCTGCTGGCATTCTAATAGCGCGGTATCAGCAGATTGCAAACTTGCTTTTGCTCTGCCTTACTCAGACAAAATATTGCAACACTCCTGCTTACTAACACGGCCGTATTACTTTTGAATCTTACTATATAAGAGTATTATTATGAGATGGCTTCATTTCTTTTGAACCAAGAACTTGCCACGTATTCATCATATAATTCTGATATTTTGCATGTTAAGTTAACCGCAAACCTTCTTCATTTGTGATATTAGCTTAACTACAAAATAAAATATTTTAATTTTAATTTAAACCCATTCGTCTATGTTAAACTTCACTTCTGCTTTCAGGTATACGGTAGCACAGCGTCAGAAAAATTGTTTCGGTTGAGCGAATCGAAAGAATGAACTACTTCATCAAAAGGCATCTCGATCTCAACCAACGCAACAACTTTCAATATTTATTAATAATATTATAAAGTAAAACATTTTATCAAATTTAAATATGTTAACTTTAATTAACAATAATGATTAATAAATTATAAGTATATAATGAATGGGGAACGTTTTTGGAAGTGTTTTGATTGAAAGTGGCGAATGTATAATAAATATCAATACCTATAATGTAAACTTAATTTATTGAAAATAAACATAGACTTTTGTTAACAGAGATAAATATTAAAATGTCTGAGACAGACATAGGGAAAGACACTCGCAACAATGGGGGTGAAGTGGGATATCGAATCCGGCCACCCAAGAAAGAAAGAATAGTTTTAGAATTAAGTTTTGATAATTGATTTGTATATTTAGTAGATCACAAAGATATGAGAATGACATATGATGAGCGATTGGATTTGTTTTTGGTTAAGAAATCTATTGATGACAATGAGGAATTGAGATGACACAACAACGCACAGTGACCACCGGCTGTGATTATCAAATAAACAATACGGGAGGTACAACTAGAGACACCCTGTTAAATAGAAAACAACGAAAAGACTGAATAAGTTTGAGCATGGAATTCACAACATGTTTTTGTGGAGTTGTCAGATTTATGTTGGTATCAATGAGAATGTGACGCCAGTTGCTGACAATTAGAACATATCCATTTGGCTTTAGAGTCTCTTTCGAATAACTGCATCGCTTCTGGAGAAAGGCCGGTACATTGCTAGAAAGAAGAAAATAATAAAACATTTGAGAATAACAAAGGCAAAATAAGTCTAGTAATTATTTGTATAATCGCTTTTAGTGAGCAAAGGCATTAATAAATAGTTGTACCTAAACTGAGCCACTTTTAATATGTATCAAGAACTTCCAAAATTTTGAATTATTCCCGAACATAATGTTATATAACTATAATCTCGATGATTGTAGAAACATTTTACACTTACTTTGTGATACGCCCGTTGACAAGCTGGAGCATTGCAGAACATTCCTGGCTGAGTATTCTAAAGTGGGTGGTCAGGTATTTAATTTGACTTCGTAACTTACAGATATAGGTTGCGAGCAGGCCACACACATCGATGTTGGCTGCAATCGCTGTTGCATTTCTCTTTGTTGGTATTGCTGTTGCATACTCATTTGATTCTAAAATAAAGATAAATAATAAACTAGACGTTCTAAGACTTACCATTTGCTGCATCCGTTGGGGATCCGTTATCATCCCATTTGGAGGATACCCACCTGTAATTTATAATATTAGAAATATAAGAGAATATACATATTATGAATGTATTATTATCTTTCAATTACCTTGTCCATTTATTTGTTGTTGTTGTTGTTGCATCATAAACTGAGGTTTCATCGTTCCATTTACGGGACTTTGCATTGGCATTGAGTAACCACCGGGACCTCCCATCTGATTATTATAGTTTCCTTGACCAGCCATCGTATTCATTGCCGTAGACTGTTGTTGTCCCGGATTACAGTTCATGCCAGCAGTAGAAGTTGATGGAATATTCATCGGTGAACTCATATCAATTGAATGACTGGGTGGTCCGGGATACATTGGTGGATTACCACGAGGGGTTGGTGGAGCTGATGTTGTCGGAGCACTGTCTGTGGATTCTAAATATAAAAAAAGTATTTGAGTATTCTATAGGATAAACTACTTCGCGAGCCTTTCCTGGATTTCTTCGCGGGTGGCGCAGCAGTCGGTGCGGGAGCCGCTGCCTGCATACTCTGTGGTAGATATGACTGAGGTACTGCCCTGAAATACAATATTATTAATAATGAAAATATATTTTATGAAAAGTATTTTTATTATGGTTTTTTGTGGTTCTTATGTAATGTTACTATATGGATTTTATTTAGATTTGCAACTTACATTTGTCTTTGAATGGCAATATTCCTTCTATCGAACCTTTCATCGTAGAACTTCTGACCAGGCATAAAAGCAAAGGTTGGAGGTTCAATAGGCATCACATTATAAGACTAAAAGAAAGATTGTTAACCTTTTTTGACTAGCAATACTATTTTACATTATGTTTAAAACAAATGCGTTGCTTTTTTTAGACTCCCATTAAACATAACCTTCAACAACATCGCTGCTTTGAACTGAAATTCTTGTACTCTCCTTCTAAATTGTTCTTTCTGGGAATCGCGCTTTTTTAATTGAAACAACAAACTTTATGCTTGAACTATTTCAATTTGATTATATATTCCGAAAAGTTATGAAAATTTTAGGCAGTGATGGTTTTTATCGGAATATTCTGGTAGGCACTTACGTTATTTCCAAGAGGATATGGCATTTTCAACATCTGTTGGTTCCTTCCAAAATACAAGTCCAATGCAGGATTCACTTTCTATAATAAAACATTGAGAATGTGTATTCACTTATTTGAGTACTAAGACTTATATTAGTTAAATGAGACTTACCTTGAATTCTCCCATATGCTCTTGGAATGCTGGCGGCATATCATGGTTTATGGCCGCAGTAAACGGTGCAACTTCTTTTTTCATCATTGCATAATTCTGCTGGGTAACCATTTGGTTCTTTCCAACTGGGATCATGTTTTGTCCATTCATTTGTTGGTTCATGTGACCCATCATAGATCCATTGCTAAGTTGGCCGCTGCTGTTCATATTACCCATTATTGGAGAAGAGTGAGCCGTGAGGTTGTTCATAGGTGACATCTCCATTTTCATGGACTGGTTATTCATCTGACCACCCATCATGTTATTATGATTTGGATAGACTCCATTTTGCCCATTTGTCATGGCTGTATTTTGATTTCCCATATGGGTGGCTTGAGCCGCTTGACCACCCATTTGGTTATTCATTTGTCCCATATGTGGCTGCTGAGGGCTTGGCATGGATGATTGTTGATTTACACTAGACGGTGTGCTAACTTGCGGTGGATGCGGCGGAGTTTGTCCCGGAGCCTAATGCAATAAAAGTACATGATCCACCTGGATGTTTAAGTCTTTTTTTTCTATTATTTTCGTAGCAAAAAAGTTTAAAAGCCAGAACTTGAAACCATAAATAGATAAAAGCATAGAAAGATTTGTTGAATATTATTTATTACTACTATTACCTGTTGACCTGGATGTGGATAAATTCCTGGTGAATGCTGGGAATGTGTTGAATTACTTTTCGTTCTTGGCAATGGAGCCGTGAAAGTACTGCAATTGACAGCTTTCTGTGTTATTGGATAGATAATATTATTGCAATTTCCGATTCTCTTGGTGGTTTTAATTGCCTCTAACGGGAGTTGTAATCAACAACGTAAATAAATTTTTTGTCTATAGACTAACGATAATGATTTATAACTACATTTGTTTTAATTATTATTTTGATGACATACCCAGGACTGTTCATCTGTTTTCCACTGTTCGAGTCACTTCTCTGCAGCATTGGCGCAGATCCCGGCATAGGCGATTTCATTTGCTGCGATGGTGGTCTCTGTTGAGGTTGCTGCGGCATCATTGAATGATTACCATTCATAACGGGTGGTCCCATTGCTGAATTAGAAGTATTAATAAATAGTTTATAGTTAGTGAAAGCTTACCTCCCATACCATTCATTTGCATTCCGTGTGGTCCCATTTGTGAGTTTCCAACCATGTTCATGTTGGGTACTCCTTGTTGTCCCGGAGCCATTTGAGACATCATCTGCAGATGGACGAAGGTTACATTCATTTACCGACTTTTTCGCAGCTCACTCGCTGCACTCAAATTTTGTGGATAGCATTAAAAACTCATAAATAATTTAATCTTTTCGAAAAATAAGAAGATGAGTTTTTAGTTATTGAATTCCTACCGGTTGTTGCATTCCATATTGTTGATATTGTCTCATTTGAGGTGCTCCGAACTGTGTTGGGGGCATGCCAGCAGCCATCATTTGATTCTGTGAGGGCATGCTCATACCCGTCGAATAAGGAGTGTATCTAGAAAACAATAATTAAAGCAAAACTTATTTATACTGATAGAAACACTTCTATATACTAGGACTAACTAACCCGTTCATTTGTTGTCTAGGATCAAAATTAGGTTTTCCTTGTGGAGGTCCTACATAATTACCGGGCACGTAGCTCTGCAATGATTCAGTTCACTTTAAAAACAAATTAATATCACGTTCAATGTTACAATTGCTACTAATACTAAAACTTGCTCTGCAAATGCATAGCAATATATATTAAAAGAAAGCCCGTAAAATGTTTCATTTAATAAATTGACACTTTATAAGAGACCTACCTGTGAGTACGGTTCTGGGTATGGTTGGTACTGAGGAGGGTAAGAAGGCGACGCTGCTGGGTACTGCCCGTTCGGAGGTTGCTGATGACTAGGAAAACTAGTGGACATGCTTAAATTATTAAAATTACATATGAAAATTACATTTAGAAGAAATTGAGATTGAGAAATATAAAGAAAACATTTTAATAAAAATTAGTGAAAATAAAGAGTATATGCATAGTGTGGTTTCGGGGGGCGCATGTTGGCGCATCAGTCTGCGGAACGGGATTCCTATCCAGTTTGTGCCGTCTCGTCACCAATTCCGACCTCCCATAGCTTAAAATCGTAGACTTCATGGGGTAGTAACTATATGAACAACTTCTCACGTGATTCAATAACATTTCGTTATTTATAGTAAATCTACTCTAATAATACCTACATCGATTACGTTCTAGCAGAAAGTAATAGAAATATAAAATATTACTTTTCATCTATCAGAGTTTGAAAGTTGAATTTGGCTGAATGCTGGTGGGTGAAAGGAAAGAAGTTGAATTGAAGCTGATAGCAACAGAGTGCCTGTTATCTTGTTTTAACAGTCAATTGCACGAACGAATAAACTAATATATTAATCAAATTAAAGGGTAGATCAACCATTATCCATTAGAAATATCTTCACTTTAAAAATATAGAAATCTCTTTTAAGTAGCTATAACTAGTCAAATTATGATAGGACAAATATTATTGGTTTAAATAACAAAAGTAATCAACATCCCATACGAAAATGCAGATAGAAATATATCTAAGGTAGTTTTGAAGTGGTTTGAAGACTGCTGTTTTCTATGAGCACGTAAATTATTCAACGCAGGTGAGGTTGAATACCACCCAGGACGAATAAGAAACATTTCCAGAGCAAACGTAAGAAAACACATGATGGAAAGAACAAAAGTTTGCGATTGAGTTAGTTTAAAGTAGAACATAAAAATTAGTATCATAGCACTATTTCCACTAATGAAGCTTCAACTTGGCTGAAACAAATACGAGCAAATCTTTCGTACACTGGTTCTAATTTTGTATTAGAACACATGATGAAAATTTGCAAACATTTTTGGTAGTTTTGATAGGTTTTAAGGTTTTTATAAGTGGTGTGAATAAATGTTTTTGGCTGGAAAGACAACGTATCTAACAAGCGAAATTGAGTGTTGAGGTAAGATGTCAGCTGTCAGCTAGGGAAGCTAAACCGAACTAAGACAACTACAAACATCCCCATAGATAATGTCGCTGCTGCCGGATTTATAAACTGATTAATTACATTCATCACTCAAATTCAAACCACTGCCGCTCCAAAAATGGCTCGTAATTTGGCTTTCAGCTTACTAGAAAGGCAAGCATCACAAGTAAACTGCATTTGATGATCAAAGACAACTTATACAGTCTAACGTACAAGTAGTTAGTATTGAGTAAAATTGAAACAATTCATTTTCGTAGAATTCATCTACGGCAAAGTTACAACCAATAACTGTTAGAGTTGCGACTCATAGTTTGCGACGACTTCTTAACGTTCTGGCTTCGAAGATTGTGTAGTGTTGGGGAAGTAGGAATAAGCGGAAGCTGCAGCTACGGTATTATAGATCAATCAATAACAGTGCGAGAGAGAAGGACTGTATGTGCGTGTGTGAGGAGGTAATTGCCTTGCCGCACAGCACAAACTATTGTTTGACTATAACTAAGGAGTGCTAACCCAATAAAGAACATCTATCCATCTTTTACATTTTTAATATAATTCCTCTTTAAGTAATATAGAAAGTGAAATATATTGGAACACAAGCAGATAGATAGTGACCTAATGGAAATGTACTGTCCCTTAATTTGGGTGCGAAAATGCCGTAGAAACAACTGATAACGCAATTGTTAAAGGAATACATAGACATAAATGAAAGTTTAGAATTATCTATGAAACCTTGTTAAATAAGCGGATAAAAAATTAATATAAATGTTACAGCAACAACTTAAACACTTGGTTATCCATATAGTTAATATTTGGATCCAAGTTGCTGATTTTCACTTACCATCAGAATTGAAAGAAATTGAAATGATACCTCCCAGTAAGAAAACGATTTGTTTTCTACGAAGGCAAAAAGTAGCGAAAAGTCTACGAAAAGTATTGTAAAATTGATAGGGAGAATATCTAGAAGAAGACAGATAGTTATAAATTTGAAAAGGAAAGTTTCGCCTAGATCTATTTCTATATAATATACGCTGCCTATGCGCCAACTGAACGTTTCTGTCTTTCAGATAATGCTATTCGCCCGATTATTCAAGGGTATCCTACTATTTCACTAGAAAACACATCACTTTCTCCGGTTTAGCCATTTTCCGTAAAGTACGTCTTCCGGAACTACAACATTCTAAATAAGATTATTTCTTATAGCAAATGTATCTTCGATTTGTTCAAAGGCAGTGATTTATAGCTTTCCACGCTGATTTTCTAACACTCAAAATATCTGCACGAAAATCGATAAAACTGATTAAATTAGCAAAAAAAGTTAAAATCTCCAAAAATGGTGTAAATAATGCAGAGACTGTATGTGAAAGAATAGTGAAGGGAAAGTTGTCAGGGCGATATAGCAAACAAATATTCCCACATGGAGGTGAACCACACACGACGAAACATATATTAATTATTATGAAAATACCTAGTTAATGATTAAACAAAATAACATCATCATGAATTAGCTAGCTAAATGTTCAGTTATAAATAATGTTCTTAGCTAAAAGTAGGTCTCCATTTAGTCAAAGAAATCAAAGCTTAAGAGTTAATAAAGATATTATACTTAAATATAAACAAGCTGCTAACTGAAACTGAATTGAATCTGATTTTCAAGCAATTGTTGTGCCAATCTGATTGATGATGAGAAAATTAAAAATCAATAGTCTGGAGCTAAGAAAGCGGTGAAGCTCCTCATAATTAAAAATTAACCTAACCGTAGCGAAGGAAGTTTGAAATCATTTAAATAAACCTAAGTAATAGCACTAGTCACCGCGGCCATGTAAAGTGTAAAGCAATAAACACACAAACAATAACAACAGTAGAAAAAGTTATTTAAAAGAATTCCTATGTATAAACAATCCAAATTAAATGTAAGCTTTATGATATTTAAATCAGCTTAAAATTCTATTCAGTAATCGATTTTATTTAAGAAAACCTTTAAATAGTTAAAAATAGGAAACAAGTGACCTACAGACATAACCTTTAAATGAGCGTCTTTGTTAATCTAGAGCAGAAGATATCTAGCACGCTTAGCAGCTAGTTTATAAACTAGTCAAGCACATACAACAGACTGTTATGAGCTAAGATATCTTAAATTATGCCCGTGAAATCAAGGAAAAAGACAATGTTTGGGGTTGTGTGGGGGGTGTGAGTAGCGTTTGTGTAATTTGAAAAGAGAGTACGCAGTACTGCGCATAGAGTGTGGTTAGGACAAGGTGCGAACGTAGACATTGGGTCAGATATCGATTGATTTTGAAGGATAGAGACCCCACACAAGGAAACACCCTCTTAAGACTTTGCAGACTTGTCAGGAAGTAGTCTGACTTTACAGCAAGCAATATCCGATTGGCCCAACAGTCGACCACCTATTGCAAAAACTAAATTTCAAATAGATATGTGTTTTGTCCATTAATTTCTGCTAAATAACAGTTTGATGATAGACTCGACAATGGATCCTATTTTATCTGATCTTCCAAACAACCTAACTGGTGACTCAAATAAGTTTAACTATTTGCTTACTTCTTCTTAAATTTTACTACTTGACCGTAATCGGAATTATAATGCAGGGTTTCTTAAAATATTCTTAGTTGAGAACTTGGTTTTTAGCACGGTACGAAGAGGTTACAGTGATAAGTTAGTATGTCACTGTAAGTATTGTTGAGCTGAAGCAGATCTGACATTACTTTCATATAGGATTAGAAGTCTACATTTTATTTTCCTTTTTCTAAAAATAGTTACGAATTGCTACTGGATCATCCTCAAAGGAGAGAGCAGAACCCCCCGCACACGGCTGCTTTATGCAGTTATGCTTGTATGGCTTAAAAGGTATGAAGCTAGTTAGAAGAGTATGTTGAACCTGCACAGCATGAAAATAAAAAGTATGAGAGGCTAAGTGGTGATAGTGTGAGCGTATGTGTATTGCAATGTTTGCATAGTTGTTTCAATAAACCTTTTCAAATTCTCTCAAAACAGAAATGCACCGAAATACCCAAAAGAAGTCACTCCTGTAAACTCAACGAAATCGGTACAGAAATCGAAATTGTTCAGACAGTTGAGCGAAGATTTTCGTTAGGTGTGTGTCTGGTTGCCATTGAAGTATTTATAAACCCAGCTTGACGCTCGGCAGCATAGCTTTGACCACCCTTATGGGTGTTTCTAAGAATGATGGATCCATGTATGAACCATTTTACATACAAGTGAAACTTTTACAAGAACCTCGGATATATCACTCAAAACAGTACGAGTAGACACATAAGACTGTATTCATTGTATTAATTCTACATTGAAGTTGTGCTTAAACAACTAAATAATAATTTATATTGAAGCTCCGTTGAAAGTTATTGAATCGAAAGAAAGTCTTCTAAATCGAGCTAATTTAGATTTTATTAAATCTATAAAACATGTAAACTGTAGACGTCTTCTGACTAAGTACCAAGCATCCACAGTTTATCGGCAATTTATCATATGCCCAAGTTATATAATAATTATACCAATCCAAGCATCCAGATTTTGTAGAGGTTTAGCGTTCTCGATCGGCTATGTAGACTATTTTTTATACCTAGTTGGCCCAGCCACAAAACTATAAATTACGCATGAAACGGTTTCATAAATTATCTGAAAGACCTGGCGGGCTCCCTATTAGATTCCGGTAAAATTGTCTCTAACACGAATAGAAGAAAAATGTTGCTCTAATATCCCGAATCGTGGATTTGGGATCCAAGAAATTCAAAAAACTGCGAAGACTGAAAATTGCTCAACTCCTAAAAAAGGAAACCCTAAAATACTTAAAATTGTTCATATCTCAATAACGAGAATTAGGTAATTCTAGTTTCCTATGTATTCAAACGAATCGATTTTCTTCATCAATACGACAAAAGTTAATAGGTTTGGGAAATTTGAAAAAAATTATGTTTTTCTATTGTTTTTTTTAATTCTTTAAGGAATTCTATTGTGTAATAGATACAATTGTTTAAGAAACCTACCGCATCGCGGCCGCCCGCATCGAATAGCAATCGTCCTTATTTTTTGACTACCCAATAAAATAATACAATTGCTTAACCTACTGTTCTACTAAGTCTTATAATACTCTGTTAATTAACTAATGAATAATTGATGCAATAACCAATGGGACTTTTTTCTTTCATGGACAGGATTAAACATAAATTTGGTCACGATTACCTGGATACCATATGTATTATAGCTGACTTAGCCTACTTGGTAAGCTCACAAAAAATTGTGTTTATAAAATTAAAAAAATCCATATTAATTTAAATATAAGTAAAATGTGTTCCATTTATAAATTATGGAGTTGGTTTAACAATTGCTAAAATCGCAACAATTTTATTACAGGTTGTCGGTTGTCTTTCATTACTGATTGGTCTATATTTATACTCAAGCCAGCAATGGATACGAATTATCCCAGTGTCGTACTCCCGTAAGTTTAACTGTATAGGATACTATTATTAGAAACTCTAATATTTCCATTTATAAACATTAACACTTTATTTTATATTTAAAGACAATCTGAGGGTAATATATGTAAAATATAATATAGAGAAAGAATCTACTAAGATCACATTATTTAGCCTTGTCAGCAGCAGGACTGTCTTTGGCAACTGGAATTGGTGTTATCATGATCTCATTTGTCGGTCTTGTGGGAGTCACCATTCATAGAAGAATTTATCTAATTATTGTAGGTTTTAATCCCTAACAAGTGAATTTAGAATAATTTAGTACTTGTTCTTTGTTACTCTACTAGTAATACTACATCTATTCGTATTGTTTGTTGGAAACTACGAAAAGGTTGCTACCCTAATATAATAACCCTATATTCTTTTCTACAGGACCACACAATGGAGTTTGTAAAAAACGATCTACGGAGGAATTTAAATTATACCCACATAAAGTCAATAACTGGAATGAAATACATGGAAATTACATGGGATGAAATTCAATACGAGGTGTGTTTAATAACTAGGAAAAAAGTTAGACCCACCAACTGGGCTACTGTAATTAAGCAACACGGCGTCTCTAGATTTAAGTTATTTGATTTTGTTATAATATTACAAACTGTTATTCTACAGATGGATTGTTGTGGAATAGAAGGTCCGTCCGATTGGTACTTCACAAAACGATTCCCCAAGAACGAGCACGTACCAGATAGTTGTTGTATTAGAGAGAAGTTTGAACATGTAGAAGATATGATTAATTGTGGAAAGGTCCCTATTGACTCGGACCATATTAAAAGACATGTAAGTGCCTAACACTGAAAATGTATATGTCAACTTTGTTTTGTATCTAAGATATATAATCAATAAAGTTAATATAATAATTATGTTCCTTCATCCACTATTTAAACATGTTTAGGGTTGCTTCGATTCGCTTTCCGACTACATCTATCGTCATGTAAGAGTCATAAACTTCTTTTCGTTCCTCCTCATTCTCACAGAAGTAGGTCTTGTCCAGTTAATATAACTCGCAAACAGAAACCAAACTTTTTTTGCTATGCAATATACTTGATATACTTAGGTGTTCGGTCTGTTGGCTAATGTATATCTGTACGTAAGAATATGGAGAGCACGGAAAGCCAAAGAGAGAAGGTATAAATAACTATAGAGGAATAAATAGATATAAAAATCATTCTTAGGCGAGCTGAACGCGAGTGTATGTTAGAACAACTGAACAATGTAGACATGCATTGCATGGATCGAGTTGGAGATGCCAACGATCCGTAATAACTCAAACAAACAATATAAGCTCTGTTATTGGTTTAATTTTAATGTTTTTTGTTATCTTCTCATATATGTACCTCTTGGCTGGTGAATATCAATCTCGGTTATTTTCCTCATATATACTTGTACTATATCCAAATTTAATCATATCAATTTTTTGTGCAAGAATCGCGTGTATTCGGAGGAGCTGAATAATCAGGGCAGCTAAATATTATTTTTATTTTTTGAAACTAAATCTGCTCGAATCATTCATTCAACCCTCCACCAGACATAATCTTATTTCATGCTACTCAGTGTCGATATAGCAGACATGGGCCTTGTAAGCAATACCTTCTAACTCGCCAAATAAATGTGTTTCACTATTGAAGTTATGAAATTTGCCCACACAAGCAATCACGAGTTAATTTGTTGGTAACTCTTAGTTTTTTCAGACATATTAAAGAAACCAAGTAATAAGAAGTTGGTGAATCGGCGTTTAGAACTCACCTAACTTGATGTTGTGAAAATTATATTTAACAAAGAGCTACACCTTTAAAAAACATATAAATGCATAATGGATAATATTCATTGAATGTCAATCCTAATTTTAAGGTGTTCGATGGATCCATAAAACAACTTAAAATTAGGATGGACATTCGGCGCTCTAGTGACAATCAGCTGAGCCCAGCGTATAT
This sequence comes from Phasmarhabditis papillosa, assembly GCA_034691345.1. Taxonomy (NCBI): domain Eukaryota; kingdom Metazoa; phylum Nematoda; class Chromadorea; order Rhabditida; family Rhabditidae; genus Pellioditis; species Pellioditis papillosa. The sequence continues at coordinate 4,813 of JAQGAV010000078.1, read as the reverse complement.
TCTATGGAATCAGGGTTTCTTATACATAATTGTTCCTCAGTTGTTGCTCTCTGGTTAATATTAAATGCTTCCTCGAAATATGTCAAAGTTCACGTACTTTCAGCGAGAATGACAACCGAAGAGGAGAGTGATGTATTTGAAATAGGCGATTTTACAGTCGTAACGCCAATGGAGCAGTTTGTTACTGCAATCGAAGCTACGCTCCATGATTGGGAAATCACGAAAAAGAAGAATGATAAATATAGAAAAATATCTAAGGTAAATATGAGCATTTGTGGCTTATGGTGAATACATTTCAGTTAAGCTACAGTTCACTGAGATGGGAGACGAAAGAAGTTGTACTGAAATTTCACGAAGAAAATCAAATATATATGACTTACTGGAGGCCAGTTACGGTTGGTAGCACAATGTTGTCATTTATATATATGTATGTTCAGGATGATTGCATCGTCACAGAAGTACAAATTACTGAGAGTAATAAACAATTGAAACACGAACTGTTTAGTCAGTTATACACGGAAACAGAATTTGTTTGGAAAAATAATGTAACAACTCTGGTAAGATTCTCGTGAAATTGTAACTACTCTTAATCCTCTTACAGTATGGATTGCTCGAGTTTATCTTGTTTACTCCAGTTCATCCGGACAATGACAAACTTATTGACGAAGATCAAGTAAATTATTTTCGCAGTGCTTTTCGCCAGGCTGCTATTAACTGTGATTGGTTAGTTTTACTTGGACGTCCACTCTTTTACAATAATTATGAACATCACTCTTTTTTTTAAATATATCCATTATTTAAGATCTAGTTTTTTAGCACTCTGCCTATGTTGGTGCAATATGGACACGCTGATCGCCAATTATATTTCGGATCATTGTGTGACAGCGAAGGAAGAACTTCTTTATTTGACGTATGATCTTTTTTCAGCTTAAATCTTGAATTATTCTTCAGAGCTCTCTTTTACGCAAGTCTCAAAAGCAACATACTCACCTGACGGGATTGTTAAATATGTTTAAGGGACATGTTGTAAGCTAGTTTCTCTAGTCACATGGATTTACACACTTGTTTTCAGCGTTGTCCGACCATTGTAGGCATGGAAGAAGTTCGCGTTTCAGTTCAGTTTGAATACTCCTGCAAGGTAGGCCTGTCTCTTCACAAATTAATTCTTCATGTGGTCCCGCAAGTTAATCTTTTGAATAGCTCGCGTGATTGTGTTATTATATTTGAGAGATAGAACACCTTTTCAGCTTGAAACTGCTATTGGATCCCTCAGCACTGATCGCATTATTGAGCCAAAAAATCTGGATCTCTATGCTATTGGAAATGAAGATAGTTCTATCAGGTATCATTGTCATGCATTGCTTTTTAATTTAAGGATTTTAGCACCGTTCATTTACTATGCGAATGGCTAAACATATCTGAGCACATGTATTCCGAGAATAATGTTTGTTATTTGGGGTTTTGTATCAATGCATTATTTTAGATATGTAATGACTTTGAACCTCGTGGAGCATTTGACTGGTCAACATTTGTTAATTTTGAAAACAGAGAGGGTACACTGGGTTTGTCACAAATTCGGAAACTTCTTAAAGTAATATTCTAGCTACATTTTTACAAGAAATGGTTAATGCTGAGTCATCGAAGTTTAGCAGCAAAACTCCATACGAAGTTTTTGGCCGTTATGATACTCCAAGTATGGAAGCCTCCTGTATTAGTTTTGATAGATAATTTTAAGATGCTGCCCTACGATCATTGAGTGGAGGTTCACCAAATATTAGAATTGGGTCTGTTCCAACGCTAACTAATCCAACCGGCATCGATGATTTTGACCTTCTGCCTTTGGAAGAGGTATGCTAATTATAATAGATTTAACTATTTTCAATCTTTGCAGGATGTAGTGAATCAATGGATTTCTGCTATTTTTTCCTCTGATATTCATAAAGCTGAGCTTACTGATTCTACTTTTGAATGCGACGAGGATCAGAAGGTTTTGTTTTCCGTCAATCGTTATTTAATGAAGGTTTTTAGAAGTTGAAAGACTCTAGTCGCTCCGCTCCTCATTCAAGTACGGCCTATCGTCTTTCATGTGCTTTTTATCACTTGTCTCTCAACACGGTTCATCCAAAGAACGCAAATCTTCAGCTGTGGATTGCTTTTGTCCAGGAACTGAGAAGACGATTTGAGAACCTTTCTGATATCGAAGGGTGTGCATTCCTTCTATATCTATATTTTCGTTATATACAGGAATAGAAGCACAGTTGCTGTTGATTTATCCAGCTGTATATTTCTTCAAAAGCTGGAGATGTTGCAATGTTGTATTAATGCTAGGCGCGACCGTCACCAAATGCTGGACGGTGCTAAACATTTTGGATTGGATGGTATAATTTTCTTTTGATTTTTTGGTGGATTCATTTTCTGTTTCAGATTATGATGAATTTTATGATGCTGAGGAAAATGTTCACAACGAATCAAGTTCTGCGATAGAGCCGACTGTAGTGGTAAATTCTTATGTATCTCCATTTTCAAATGTTATCATAGATACCGGATGACCGCGGCCGCTTAGGTCAATTTAAAGAAATGTATCTCTACTATCACCCCAAGATTCCTTTGTATAACTTCGCGAAGCAAAATCCGCCACCTATGACGGAAGATATGATATGGGCACATCAAGAAATATTGGAATCACTGAACGAGGATGAACGTGTTGACTCACAACTTCCTTTTCTCAGGAGCAATATGCAGGCATTTAAAGTTAGTTTTTGAAAAAAAAACATTTTTATTTACATTTAAATTGTTACCTTTTCTTAATTTAGGCGGCCAACCCACAAGGTGAATTTTGCGATTTTGTCCGCTGGTTTTCACCAAAGGATTGGATAGAAGAAGAAGGTTTTCATTTTTTGATAATTAACTGCTATATCTGATCATTAATAGGTGTTCTTTCTGAGAGGTTTCAAATTGATAATGTGTGGCACAGATGTTGGAAAGAGTCCCGACCCCTGGCTACCATCAATCAGACACGCCTATTCAATGAAACTTCTGTTGCTGAAGAGGTTGTTATGGTATTGAATAATAAAAGTATTTTTTTATTCAGATATTATTGATGTTTGAAAAGGCAACATGTATGCAAATAACTGAGTGGATTAAACCTTGTTGTTTTGTCGGTGGTACATTCGAATTGCTACGTAGAGGTAAGCTCAGGCTGTTGATAAATGGCTGAAAATGTGGTATTGTGGAATATGATGCTTTTTCAATTCACTCATATTTATATTGTAGGAAAGCGATGTTCTGAATTGCTTGATAGGAAAGAGTTACTATCTTCAGTATCAATTTCGACAAGAAACGGAAAGCGGTAAATTATCGTTGTAGTCTATTTTTATTGTATTTTATTTTATTTTTTCAGAGACGAGTATCTAATAGCATTGAAGGAGATTCGAAAGGCCGAAAATGCTATAATGATGTTCGAATCAGTGAATAATGCCCTACTTTACAATATGCCAATGGTACAAATTACTTTGGTTCCCGATCCTTTAGATTGCATTTTATAGGAAACGGATATTCCTCAAATACCAGCTGATACATTGCGTGAATTTGCACTATCAATTATCAACAATTACAAACTCAAGGTGTAAGTTGTTCTACCTAGTCTCATCTTTAGTTTTCCTCATAAAAATTCAATATATTTTTACAGCGATGGTATCAAATGGCCGGTAACCAATCACGGAGTTAGTTTGGGGGCTCCAACCAGTACTCTTGGTCGTATTTTTGACACTATGATCCTGACAACAACTGATGTAGTAGATAACGGGATCGTTCCAAATGCGTAAGTCTTTCTGTTTGCAAACTTTTCTTTACAACTACTCATTTTCATTACATTAACTATTTTGTTGCACTAATTACAGGAGACGCTATGTGCTGCGCTGGGGAGTAAAACGTTCAAGTGTTGGTTCTTCACCTGTTCCACAGCGACAATGTTTGCGTCCATCGAGGCTGATGAATGCCGACTTGCTGGGTGCTTTCACCGAAGATTCAACTTTTTCATGATAGGCCCTCTTGCTTAGACCAGTCGTTCTTTCTCACTTATCTCATTATTATATATCGAACTTTGCTATATTAGTTTTCAATATGCGTTAACATATTTTTTGCGCTTCTAACAGTTTAATTAGAATTTTTTCACAGCGCTGTCTTACGGGTTATATGTATGTTGATATGGATTAAATTTTTTTTTCAGTTTCATCTCGCCAGAACGCGCTATCTTTTAATTGAAACAAGTTTAGTAAAAACTTATCTCCAGTATGAAATTCCAACAGAAAGCCGCCGAAAATATCAAGTGAACTGGTTGAAATATTGTTGGTACTAGCCAAACCAAATAAAAATATGAGGTTGTGATGTATCGCGACTTTCTAATTTCTGACTTGTAGAAACCTCATCAACGATATTTTCAAATAATCCAGAAAGTTGTTGATCAGACTCTGCAACATTCCATGACAAATCAAAATAATTCATTAGCATTCCCTCTTGAAAAGCTAAACGGCAGGAAAAAGAACAATTATCAAAGAAAAGGAGCCTAACAAATTTAAAAAACAACTATTGAATATGCTCCAGTCAGAAAATCAGTTTGAAAATTATTTTATAGTATATCTATTCTATAAGCATGTTGATCCACGAAATTAAGCTGTTTTCTTTTCCCACGTAAAACTACCAGTGGCCGTATCCACGAAAGCAAAAAACGGGTTCCTGGGAGTTCCCGGGAACTATTTTCAGTTCCCGCTGACTGAGTTCCCGCAAATCGGTATCCACGAAACTTTCGGGAACT
>JAQGAV010000077.1:0-52108 GCA_034691345.1 Phasmarhabditis papillosa | reverse complement strand
GGCGGGACCCAGCTGGCGTAGAAGTTGCTGGAAACTGTTCGAAATACGTGCGTAAAACATGCAGGTTTGCAGCACACGATTAGCGGAATTTTAAAGTAACGATATCAACTCCCTTCGACTTCAAAAGCTATAAAGAGAAACCCGTCTACGCACGTTAACTACAAACCGCGCTTCTAGTCTATATTTTGAAACGGACTATATAATAAACTTCTTCTTGTTTTTTGTAAAATTACCCAAAAATCACGCCAAGCTCCTTAATTATAACTAAATCTACCCCACAAAGTTTTTTCATGAAGCTGTACCTACTTTTCCAATTCTACTATAAGAACCCCCATTTTCTGCGTGCGAATTTCAGGTAGATGTTGATTTACCCCCCTAGCAAGGCAGGTTCTGAGATTCTCTGTTGCTAGGTTGCCCATTTCTACTCTGATAAACCCTCCTATTCACTTAGAAACTGCCGACATTGTATCTAAGATTTACATTTACTTTAGCATGCTTGGAAACAAGCCGACATTACGCAATTTATTATTGGTTAGGTAAATTCTTAAAAGAAATGTTGTTTTTATGGTGCCCAAAAATCAGTTCTTGACATTTTTGATCCTGTGGTTCGTGTTGAAAACATGAAAATCTTAGAATTGAACGATTTCCTACTAATATCAAAGCTTTTCAGCAAAATTTGAAACTATCTTTTAAACAAAAGAGTTTTCTATTATCTAACTATGATTACCTATAGGGCCTTACTTATAAAACACTGGATTTATATTTATTTAGTTGATAAATAATTCAGCTGAGCTATTCCCAAGTCTCGTGGCTCTCGTATTCGTAGTTGCTTTCGCTATTAAATTACTTTTGCACACCCACACTTCAATTCAATTAGTTGTCGACTTTTTTAAACTGGAAGTCGTTTTTCACATACAACTTTATTCATTAATAAATAATCTGTTTTGAATTTATACAACTGAAATGTTTTTGGGAGATTTATGGAGTTACTGTTCAAGAAAGTTTAGTAACTTCCGTGATATTAACTTAAATGTTACTTTGTCCTTGTAAATCAAATATGTTTTATACTAAACGAGCTATTTCAGAAAGCACCACCTGTCCAACAAGAAGTTTCAAAATGATGGTGAGTAATTTCTATTTTGAGTTTTTCAATTTCATGGTTTCCCAGGAGTTATTCCATGCAGTCTGCACAAACTTTTAAAATATTATTAAAGTTTTAAGTTTAGTTTACAATGTAAGTACACATGAGTGCAAAATCTTGGTGAAGGTATGCTAATTTAATTAGGAGCAATTCTAATTGTTAGGTAGAATTGAATACTTTCTTTTAACTGCTATGAAATGTGATAATTTCAAAACTACGCCTTTTGAAAGGTAAGCATTTTAATACCGTTCAAAGATCTCGTATCTAGTATTATTGTAGTTTGTCTTAGCCGTCAGCAAAACCGTTATTTCGACTCTAATTTATCTCATACTATTCTAAAATTACAAGCAGAAAAATGTTTTGGCATTCTAGCAATGAGTAATAAAAGTAAAAATAACATAATAGAGAAATATCAATAGACTCGCTAATAATTACTTACTGCTCTGTATCTAAGCGCACTCGCGTCGCATCGACAAAAACAAACGTAGATTCGACGAAATCGCCTCTGCCCCAGGGAACATCAGCTAATATTATAGAATACTAATTTGCTCAAATACAACTAAACAAGTGTGAAAGAGTGTTGAAATGGTTAAGTGTCCCTATAATCCTACTTAGATTGTAGTTACTAATCACGGAATTCACCCCCAACAAACACTTTATTTCACTCATTCTACTGCTACTGCTATTGAAATTACTGGGATAGCAGTTTGCTAATATTCAGTCTTGCTTCTCTTCAAAACAAATTATTCCCGGCGTCGTTTTGAATTGTTTTCTACTTTTTCAAATGCGACGTGCATACACGATTCCGTCCGGCACTCCTTACAGCAGGCTGGGATTTCCGGTAGGTTTTTGGGAAATAAAACTTGTGACTTATAAAAATGTTGGCAGTTCAACAATTTTAGACACTTTTTAAAGAAAATAAAAAGTTCAAATCACTAAATTATGTAAGAATCTATAAATACATCTAATAGTGAAACATTTCGCGTACGAAGTTGTTTTTGGCAATGACGAAATAGTTTTGCTTGTTGCTAGTGACGAAATAGGTCTATTAATACAACTGTTATCGCAATTAAAATATTTTTAGATCAAATTTAAAGTTATTCAATGGTTAAAAGGTCTCAGGATTGTTTTGCCTAGATCATATATACTTTCTTGAACACGATTATTATTGTAATTACACTAATAATTCCTTATTTAACGTATTATTAATACAAAAGTAATATATAAGAAGTTATTTTAATTTCTTTTTCTGCTTGAACGGGCTCGAAAGCCTCAAAACTTCCCTAGGTGCTTTCAGGCTAACTGAGGATGTTCTGGGAAATCTGAGCGTCGCCTAAATTGAATCAAACTGCAATGAGTGCATTTCCAACTCAGAGAGACTGCTATTTTTTCTTTCTTGCATCTTTGATACATTAAACTTTGTTATCCGGATTTTGAACTTTAGTTTTAGATGTATGTTTTCATATGATTTGGAATTCCATAATTTAAAATTTTAGGTTCAAACTTTGAAATGCAATGTTTATGTTTTCTTTTCGCGTTGTAAATTTCACATGTATGTTTTGCTTTAACTCAAAATTGTATAAGATTATATTCGCAGTTAACGGCAGTGAAAAAAATGAGTCTCGATTTGTTTGGGCTCGGGTTTTGAGCCGATCTGGCCAACTGTACTTTGTTTTTTCATGAATTGTACATATTAACCTGATAGTAATATTTTAGTAGCTGTTTTACATTAAAAGAAAAAAGCCTACAATGAAAAATACTCTCAATCAGTTATTTGGGATCACCCAGTGCCCTTTTCTTGCCTAAGACCAATGTTTTTAGAACATTCCGACACGGTTTTTGATTTCTACATCCAAGAAAAGCTGCAGGAAGAAAACACAAGAATATTCAATAGAAATTTCAGTTATCTCAGAAATTCTTCACAAAAAAACCAGAAGCTTCGGAAGATTTGATTATAAATAATATGTCTCTGAAGTTCAATTTTTCTTTTAACTTCTTAACTCCACATATGTTTTAATGAGTTTACCTTTTTCTAACAACAAAACTATGTAGCTTTGCAACATTCTAAATCCCTTTAATAACTTTAATTTTAATATATTTTATTAGCAGCTGCATGGGTGGTCTTACATGCAGCTGCTGTCCTCTCTGAAGTGTTTGCCTAATTAAGGGAAATTGGGTTCGAATTGACAAGCCTCGTGGACTTACTAGAGCGACTTCAGCACATTTGCATGAACTTTATGTAATTGGTTCAAGGTATTGGGGAAGTTAATCTTTATTCTTATGAACTATTGAAGTAGTTTTTAAGTGAGACAACTGTTTCAAGCACAGTTAACCCATACAACTATTTTTATAGTATATAACAACCAAACGCGGTGGTATACGTAGTCTACCGTAATTGGATATTTGTCTTTTTCTGGATATAACACAAAATAAACTAGTACAATAATATTTTTCTGACAAAAAGCCAAAAATTGCGCTTTAAACCATATAAATGTTTTCCACTTCTTTTTGTTATGGACTATAGTAAAGTTAGTTGTCGAATTGTATAGCTTGAATACATTTGAAATCAATCAAACAGTGTTTTCCGAATAACTAGACCAACTTTTGACTCTTTACCAAATGGACCGATTTTAAGTTCAAAGTTACATTTAACTTGATCAAGGTGTTTAGAAGCTAGTTTTAGATTTTAAGTAGTTTTTTTATATTAAAACCTAGTTAGTGTTATTTGCAAGTTTGGTAAAATTATGTAAATTATGTGCTCACCCATAGTTCGGACTGGTCTCCCTTCCGTAATAGTTGTTGTTAACTTCTCCGTAGCTCTTCAAACTGGTAGCTGGGGTAACTGGACGAGAATCATAAGCGGATCTTCTACAATCAAAAAGAATTGATATAAGGTGATAAGACTCTTTATATATATATATATATGTATTTAGCTTTGGTTTATCTACTACTAAATTCTTTATGAGGCCTTGATCCATTTACTATAGTCATAAGTATTCAAAACGAGAAGTGAATCTATCTAAGTGCGAACATTTCACTTACAAATATTGTAATGCTCTGTCTTACTTTAAAGGAACAAAAGCTACTCAGGAAATGTTACTCGTATGATATTGCTAAAATTAATTCAAAATTTTCAGACCAAGAAAAGTTACCGAAGAGGTTTATTTCAGTAGTTGACACTACGGATAACTTATATATTTAATAAGATTAATACGATCTTTGAATTATTACCTAAGTACTCTATGTGCAATACTTCTCATTAGTTGAAACATTCTATTTGCCAAAACTCTTCGCATCGCGCCAGAAAAGGGCGATGAACTTGAATACGTTTCGAGCAATTTAAAAGCAAGGTCGCTTTCAACAAAACGATATTCAGAAAAAATTACCTTACCGTTCTTATCAAAAACTTCCATAGCATTTACTAAGCTTTCGTAATTATCACACGTCACGTGTAGTCAAGATAATATTGGTTTTCACATTGAACATCTTAGAGAAAACTATATCAAGTGAATAATAAACTAAGTGCTTTGAATTAGTTTTTCCGTTAAGTGTTAACAGGAAAATTGAAGTGAAAGAGTATTGAAGCAACCAATTTGTGAACGCAAAAAACCTATATATCAGAATCATAAGTAGAATAGATGTTGGTAAACTAGTGTAAAACCTTTGTTAACGGTGAAAACTCACACGATAATCCTAAGAATAGCTTAACTAATAACCTAACTATTGTGCTACCCGTTAACTGCGTGCCAGCATGTCGTCAATGAAAAACAATCAGTTTTATGCAACGGCGATAATAATTTCCAAGCCGGCAGCTGTCAAAAAGCTACACGGCACGTCATATGCACGACTCTGGAGTGGAAATTTACTGGAATCGATCAGAAAGTGATTGTTCACTAACAATTTTGCTCCAAGAGTTAGTCAGTATAGTGGGCGGACTAATCGCTTGCAGCTAAAGGTCTAACAAATTTGAATCAGATCATGGATTTGCTCTAATTGATCCAATAAGATCTAATAAGTTTGCAGTTCGTACCGTAACCCCATGCAAGCGATTAGTCCACCGACTATAATAACGTTCTGACAAACCTATTTGATAGAAAAAAAGGATTCCATAGCCGAATCTATTGATTGTTGAAACTTTTCACTTTTCTACTAATCGAAAGACAGAATACTTTGGCAACTTAAAAAAAAACGAAATTAGAATTCCAACACGCCGCAGTACTTCTTTTTCGAGACGGCTAGTTTTAATTAGGCACCACGCCTCGGCTGGATTTAATTGCGACCAGACGTATCCTTGAAAGATGAATATACACTTCATTTGTATTATTTTTGCATTCTTCCGCAATTGGCTCCTTTTTTAAAATTATAACTGATTGATAATAGAACGGTTTTATTTCGAGAGTTATAGTCGCATTCAAAACGAATAACGGAGTGTAGAAAATTATTTACAAGCCAAACGAAATTGCGTACAAGCAGTTTTGGCTTAAAAATTATTTTCTACATTCCGTTACTCGTATTGAATCCGACTATAGTTAAGCTATTTTCCGTTTTAATTTTTTGTTAGAGCCAAAGTTTTCAAATCGATGGCGTTTTGTAGTCCAAAACTTGATGCGATTGTCGCGAAAACAGAAATTTGCATGATTTTTCGAAGCCGAAGACCAACGATTTGAAACTTTCTCTATAGAAAAGTGGCTTGTCCAATGAAAACATTAATTTAGTCTTTAAAACGCTAATTTACACGACTTTTCTTAATTTCAAGGACAAACGGTGTTTAACATTTTTCATTCATTCGCTGATTATGTTAAAATTTTATTTTTTAAAATTTTATTACTTAGTCGCAATTTGTATGATTCCATGGCACAACTAAATTACTTATTGCAAAACTCGAAAATTGCTTTACTGTTTTTTCTTACAATTTTTTAAACCTCCTATAACTGACAAGGTACCAACTGGAGCAAATGCCAACTGGAGCAAATTTTATACGCAAATTTCGAAGTGTTTTGAAAGCAAATTAAACATTACTTGACTATATAAAAGTAAATATAAAGCTTTCAGAAACATTAAATTAAAAAATGCTTTCATATATTTAATGTAAATTTTACTCGGAAATCAATTTTTGCAAAAATTTGAGAAAACTAACTAGTGTTTTTGGTTTTATTCGGCTATTTTCAGTATAGAATATGTTCAATAATAATCTAAACTGATAAAACACAACATTTTTTCACTTATATTTTGAATATTCGCCGAAGTGAAAATTTGCTCCAGTTGACATTTGCTCCAGTTGACGCTTTTTTTTGCTCCAGTTGACGTTTGCTGCAGTTGGTATTTTCCCTTTAAGTATACACATCGGTCTCAAGCAACTAAGAGCCGGTACATCCCATTCGACTATAAACAAAACAAAATATGGAAGAAAAATCAATATTACCTCATATTCTTTCCACTTTTCGTATAATTGATACTGTTTAACGCTAATTTCATCTTGCAGCATATCAGCTAGACTCTCATTATATTCATGAGCACAAAAGAAGCCTAGTTGTTCGTCGCTTAAGCTAGCAAGGAAGGTTTCCTGCAAATAAATCGATATAATATGAGAAAACAGTCACCAGTTTATAAAGACTGCGTCTCTGTCTTCAGGATAAACTTTAAAAGTAAGTAGTAATTGAACTAAAAAAACTGTTTTAACTTTTATTGTTTCAAAAACTTTGTAAACCATACCTTAGGATCCATCTGCTTTTAACACAAGAATATAGACAACTTCTTAAAATATAAAATTATATTTGAAAAACGATTTTTAACTGAGAAAAACTGTAGTAAAAACCGGTATTCCTGTAAAAGTCAATAACTGTTTAGCAGTTTTATCAGTGTTGGTTTGCTAATAATGCTTATCAAAACAGAATAGAAAACACAATATCGAATTTAGTGAAATGATAGTTCCGACCAATAAACCAGTCATCAAACTTTTGATTTTATTAGCGATTATTTGTATTTTCAGGGCCTGAATCAACTGTTAAAATGGAAATTTCGAATGTAAACGTGAAAAGTGAATTAAACATAAAGTCATTCAAAACATAACTATAAAGAAAATATATTTAAGTTTATTAAAAAAACGCTTGTAAACTCCATAAAATCATTTTATAGCAACGTATAACACTATTTACATTTATTGATGAACCGTTTTCAATACAGCTGACTACTTTCCATTGTGTTTAGTGCAGGGTTACGAAAACAGATACTAATTCATATTGAAACATACAAAACTTATAAACATAATAGTTTATTTAAATTAAGTAGTGTTCAAGCAATGAAATATAACAAAGGTAAAAATGTATACAAATAAAAACTTTCTCTTTGAGTATAAAGTTAAAGTTTGCTTTCCTTCGGTTAATAGTAATAAAGAATATAGTAACTTTAGAGTAATGAAATAATGAAAAACTAAATAGAAACAGCTAATACTTAGCCTAATCGTGCAATCCTGAAGGAAAATATGTTGAACATTCAAGAAGAAGGAATATTCATTATAATAAGAAAATATCAGTCTACATTCGTTTCTTCTTAAAAAATATACAAATATAAATTATTTTAACACAAATAAAAGATAAATCAATAATGAAGTAGATTGATCCGCCCCACAATACAACTAGAAAACCACCAAGATATGACATTAACTTGTCAAACTAAAAGTTATAGATTATATATAATTAGAATTATTTTGTATTTTGTAAACTTCTAATAGTCAATAATCATTAGATAATTAAAATACTTTAAGTTATTTCTTTCCGATGATTGTCCTATTATCAGGTTAGTTAATTTATTTTAGACATGATTTAATTTAGCCTTACAAATGATCTTGACTCACATTCATTTGAGGTACTTCTTCATAAATCAGATAGTTAAGATTAGGTAATGATATAGAAATAATAACAATGTCTTCTGTTGAATCTGTATTGGTAGAATCTACATCACATTCTGTAGAGTTGAAGCACAATTCGTTATAGTGAATAACCTTAACAATAATTCATGGTATATTAGTAAACAGTTACTTAAGAGAACTGATAAAAAAGATAATTTAAAAACTATTTATCGATGTATAGTAAGGATGGACGGCTCGGAGTAATGCCGAACGAGCCGGTGCCGATGCGGGCCGAGTCTTGGCTAAACCGCGCGCACAAGTGCCGAGCCTAGCCGCGCCCACTGGTGTGCACCGTTCGAACAAGCCGAGCACCAGTGTATTGTCACGCACTCTCCTTTTTCAGTATTACTCGTTAAGTTTGTATCTGGGACTAATATAAATAATTGTAAAGTAAAGTTAATTTAGTATAAAACTAGCAGACTGTGTTAATACTCTTACATTTTCCACTCTACTCCACTGTACATAATACTGCTGACTATAACAAGACTGTGGACAATTACAGTCACTTTCCCAACTAGAAGAATCAGCAAGAACGTCGTCGACACATTCCACTGAAACGTTGTTAACAGTCTTCTATCTAATAACATATAGTTTACACTATTTCTTTTAACGTTAACTTTGCCACTTAACCACTCAAAGAATGAACAGCTTTTGTTTGAAATTGTCGTTGTTGTCGAGCACTTTCTTTTCAGATTATTCGTAGTTGAACTTTGGGAAAACTGCTTGTTTGTATTATTAAATAGTTCATCATTCGTACAATAATTCAGTGAACATACTTTTCGGAATAGGGCATGTTTTTACAGCTTTATCCTTTGGGTAACGCGGGTCCATGCATCCGCAAACTGCTTTAACGGCATCTTGGTAGCAAGCACGAAGGCAACCCTAGAATGTAGTGTTTACAGTATGATTAGCGAATGTAATCTTAAGAATATTCAAAAAGCTCCCTTTAAACGAACAGTTTTACGAATGACCAAATTAATTGAACAAAGTTATAAAACTACTGTTCAAAACTTGTGTACTTTAGTTCCAATTCGTTTGAACATAAGATGTAACGAAAGGCCATTGCTAGTAGAAAAATAGTGGTATTTGCTATTGCTCCTTCAAACAGAGGTTGGAACATGTTAAGTAGCAAAAAACAAAAATAGATTCTCGCAGAGGTCGGCCCAACGACCTCACACCGCGTCCTTACCTCAGTTGAATATGATCCAGCTGAGTAATAGGATTTAACATATTTCTTGTCTTCTATACATTTACCATAAAGAGGATCTTTAAGTCTTGGAAAATGCGCCTTAAACACATTCTTATATTGTCCTAATGCAAATATTCATGAGGAAAATACAATTTTTAAATTAACTAGATGCTTTCCACGGTGTGGTCTAGTCCATGGAGTAGACTAGCTTTTAGGATACAATAAGGAAAATATTCATCTCGAAAAAGTGGATTTCCAAATATTTAGGTATTTTCCGGATTGGAAATATAAACTGTTGATAAACGAAAAATTCGCTCTACTCTATTCTATGACCACTCTATGTTTAAAGGTTATTGAATCATGTAAAATCAAAAAATGAATGAGCGGAGGACCAATGGTATTGTTATATCCAACGCTTTACTATACATCTTATATCTTATAGTTAGACTGTCTGTGTTCTTAGACTATTTTGTTTACTGCGAACAACCGCCCATTATGATTGTAAATATGCAACACACTAGCCACACATAACCAAGACCGGCTTATAGAAATAGGAATCAAAAATCTGTTAATCTATAAGATTATATACCCAAGCTAAGGGGAAGCTTGGATGTATAACAGTATGTTCATATGATGCTCTAACTAACCGTATGTACTTTCAATTGAACCTCTCCATTTGGGGCTGCATTGTATCGTACAGATTCAGCAAATATAGCCTCTGCAGGATGATGAGCAAATACCTGAATGGCCATTGTATCCGTCCATGGAGGATAGTCCTTAGTTACGTTCAGACCAAGACGAAGCTCTGAAAAAAGATCAACATTTAAATATAAGACGTTAACTTTACTGGTTCATTATATGGTAATAACATCTTTTTTCTTAAGAATATATAATGAGGCACCAGCGAAAAATATAATGTTTGTTTATAGCTTAATTTCGAATCTTACCCCCTCTAGCTCCAGAGGTTCTCAGTTTATATGTAAAATTATGCTTCTTTCTGTTGAATGTAAAACAATTACCGAGTACAACATCGTCAAACTTATCAAAATCATCTCTGCAATAAAAAGTAAAAGATTGTGATAAACGAAAGATTTAAACATATTTTAGAGTAAAATTTTAGATTAGCACCGCCTATGAATCCGTGAGGAGGAAAGGTTGTGGGTTCGATTCCTCCCCCGTTCCAAGCTACTTATATGTTTCCGAGATACATTCGGTTTTTACACATATTCCTTAGGAATTTTTGTTCGGAACTACCTTGGTTCAAGTAATTTCTCCTCATAACTAGCCCACACAAACATATCCTCGTAATCCCAACTTAGATCTAATCTTTCTTCTTCATTTATTTGTCCTACAACATACTGAGCTATTCTATCTGCCGCACTAGGATTATGTAGTAACTCGTCTAGAAGCTGTAAAAGATTACTATTATTATTATACTTTATTTTGTTATTATAAAATAATATTAGTATATTGTATAAGCTATTTGTATAGTCTAAGTGTCCATATAACAATATACCAGTATTTTCTATAAAACTCAAACAAATGCTACCTTAAAAATAAGTGTATAAATCAAGTTTACTGTCATATTAGACTGTTATTCCAATAATATAAATATACTTTATAATATAAATATACTTTATAATATAAAGATAATTAATTATATAAAAACTCACCTCGCCCATCTCTGCTTTACATTTATTGGTATCAGTTGTATTTCCACACAGAACCATCAAAGCATTATAAATAACTTTGTCTGAAATGTCCCGCGTTTTTACAGTTTTTCACAGATTTTAATAATTTTTGTGTTTCAAAAGCTTGTTACAACTATTCTACCTGGTGTTTTTTGAATATTGCTTCGGAAAATGTTTATAATTGGACCTTCTTAGTGTCTGTGTATCACTTATTTAAGTTATTTTCGGTGTTATTTTTTTAGAAAAGATTCAAAACGAAATCTGATGTTTATCGGTAGCCAAGGATAATCTACCTACCAATTTCGCAATTTGTAGAGGCCCATTTCTCAGAGCATTTGCACGTATATCCATTTAGTATATCAATACAGTCGGCATTCTTGTCTTTAGCATTACAAATACTCTTTATTGGTATTCCTTCAGGTGTTACAGTGGCATTACAATGAGGAATCACTGAACAAATCATTATATTTTTATTTTGTTTTCATAATATTCATGATACACCTGTAACGCTAATTAATTATTAGTAACATGGACAGGAGCCTTTATTCCTTTATACTTAATTTTCGCAATGTATCTTACCAGAGGGGATGCTTCTACCATCAGATGGTTGGCTCACGGCTTGCCAACGGCCGCAGTGGGGTCAAATGACTGTGCCCCTTTTTAAAACTTAAAGCTAATTTTTTCTTCAAAACGCAATTTCCTTAAAATACGCAAGTAACGCTCCATTATTTATCTTAAATCACACTATAGCAAATAATAACTTACATTTCTCGCACTGTTCTCCATAAGAACCTTGTAAACAGTTACACTTAAAACCTGCTGGCATTCTTGTACATACACCGTTATACTTACAAAGATCAGGTTCTTCAACACATAAATCTCTTTCTATAATATAATTAATATATAATTAACTGTAATCAAAGTCAAATGTTATTTTGAACTATTTGAATGGCCCATTGGATAGAACCTTGCCTCATAATCTCTCTGAATAAACAATCTTTCATCTTCAATCAACAAACCAAAACCATAGGCAGCTTTTTTAAGACTCAACATTTATCAAATGTTTTGTATTGATGTATTTATGTCTGAAGAGGATTAAAACTAACCAATTTCACAATTATATCCTCTAAACGCAAAGGGACATGTACATGTAAAGTTAGTTTCCAATCCAATTCCAATATTATTACAAGTGGCTCCATTTAAACAAGGATTAGCGTAGTTACAAATATTTATATCTAAACATTATATAACTTTTATGAAATTAACTCCTAAACTTGTTTTTATTAACCCTAAATAATTGAAATAAATATATTGGGTATTCATTTACATCTAATATCTAAACTAGATGCTGCCAAATGTTGCCGTTAAATGTTCTCTCGCCAGACGAGAGGGCAGGCATTTGCCAGCCAGTTTATTTTACACCACAGCGGAATTACTAATCACAACTCGTGTAGTCTAGCTTGTAAACGAAATGTAATTTATTTTCATAGAACCTACTTTCACAGTTATCGCCTTCATAATTAGTAGGACATCGACATAAATAACCTCCATTTGGGTTTATCTCACAAACTCCGCCATTCTTACAGGGTTTATCTTTACATGGATTTCTGTTGTCTAGAAATATTCTAGTTAGTATTAGATAAGAAAGATTCTTGCCGAGAATAATTATAGGGTTTAAGTGGAGTTTGCAAAAGATTTCGTTCTTCGGAGTATTTAAACGTTTTCCACCAGAAGGCTTGAGAAACCAGCAGCTTGTTTATCCCATGTTTCGCGCCCCGAAGACTGAATGTTAGAAAGGTGCCGTCTCTGCTCAGAATATTCCGGAATGAATGGCAGAAACCCTGCGCCGAAGAAATCTACAGTTATTGTGTGATATGTGCGATTACAGGAAATGAATAACTTTAATTTTATAACTTTTTAATAACTTCCACCAGATTTCGCTTCGCACTTCCTCATTACTCTTGTTGTTAACTATACAGAATTTGCTTAGATTTTGTTTGTATGTAGATACAGAGTGAGACTTCTCGAAATGTGAATAACATTTGAATGGCAACGATTTCCATCAAAAGTTTATTTTAAACTATATTTTTCTATAATCGGGTAATCGACAGGGTCAATATGCCGGAAAATAAAATCTGGAGGCATCTGATCTGAATTATTATTGGAATGATAATCCGATACTGGAACTGGAGCTGTATCCGAATTTCTAGTCTTATCTTACCACAATCAGTTCCTTCATATCCATTCTTACAGAGACATCTGTATTCCGAAACACCAAGATTAATACAGATACCTCTGTTTTTACAAGGATAAGAATCACATTTCTTTGACATTGCTGTAATGTTTCAGAATATTAAATAGTTTGCTTTAATTGTTTGGTTTTGAGAATCCAGTTAAGAAAACATATTTATAGACCTAGACAGTTCGTTGATAAAAATCTATTAACGCACAGCCCTTACCTAATTAAGTTACGGCGACACGGGCCCGCCAGACAGCGCCTGTTTTGGTAATCCTAGCCCCATTATTGGATAGGAAGCAATTTGAGTAAACATACCTATAGTAGCACACCTCACTGGTGCTCCGAAGGTAACTGCATTTCTGTATTCCGGACTGCATATGCACTTGTGTTCGAGTTCCTCAGATTTCGATTTCATTAAAACACATAAATATTAAAACACAAGTAAAATCACCTTACTCGGTGAGAACACGACCTATTCTGACAGAAATTGTCACGACATGACCAAATCGGTGGCTGTACGCAACCACGTATTTTAATCATGACCGTGACGGCAAAAGAGTCAAACATGAAATAAATCAATTTAAACAAATTATAAAGAGATCTTTACATAATTTAAAATAAAGGAATGCATTCCTTTACAATTAGGTCAGCTGCTTCAAACTGTTTATTACTCTTAAGCAATTTATAATGAAGTTCGGTGGGAGCCTAGTATGTTTGCTATATGAAATACATTATAGTGAATTATTTACGGATATTTATACAATTATACTGTATAAATATCAGTGTATAGAACACTCAATTAACAATTTTAAGGGTGAGGAGGAAGTTCGCTTTGAACCGTTGCCGGTATCGAGAAGCAAAAGAAAACAGGATATGATCATAAATCTAAACGACCAGACCACACAATCAAATTATCTATTCTAAATATAATAATGTAATAATATTTATTTCTGAACCGTGATATATATATTTGTATTTTGTGATATTCACCGGGTATTGAGGATATATATGCTGAGAAAACTATTATACCGACTGGGAGCTTTACATCCACAAACAATTTTCGGGATTCTAGTTTTCATAAAGTGATATGAGGCTGCCGAAGTTGGCAGTACCTTGGAGATATGAATGAAATACTCGTGATGTTAAGGTGAAATACGATAAAAATGTCATTTTTAGAGACCAAGCTTCCTGAGATAATGTATAAACAAGATACAATTGTTAATAATGTACTTAATAATAAAGCGCTAAAACTCAAAATGCACAATGATAGTTCTTAACGGTAGTTCGGACAAATGTCAATCTTCTTCATCTATAAACTGCATTCTTATTCTATTCAAAGGAGGACTCGGAATTCCCTGCGTCATACTAAAAAAGAACTAACTATTAATATTGTCAAATTAACAGGTCTTGAGTGTATTTGTTTACTTTTTGGGGTCATTAAAATGTCAGAAATGCAGTTATAAAGTTTTTGAATGTCTCAATATTCAGACATACTACAAACAGTCGTTTAAAAAGTAAGCCTGAGAAGCAGATTCAGTAGTTTACATATTCCAATGATGCTGCAGTAACTTAAAAAGAATTCATACTAAATTTTGCTTACCTGCATGATGGATTTAAACCAAGAGCTCGTAAAGCAGCTACAAAAGCTTCAAACATAACTACTGTGCATCCGATCTTGATACTGCTTGTCTCATCTTCCAAAACCACAGCCAGGTATTCGTTAACAGAATGTTGTCTAAAGTAGATTTGTTGACACCGTGATATGTAAGGATAGCGGAACCTATTCAGATGACTTGCCCACCACACATCGTTTCTACATAGTCCCCAAGGCTTACAAACTTCTGGATCTTGACATTCGTAGTACCGGGCAAAATGAATGGCAGTTATGTGCGAAACTTTCAGGCAACGAGAAAGCCGGCGCTAAAAATAAAAACATTTTAGATTTAATTGATATAAGCCTTGTTTTCTATAAGGTTTAATACAAGTAAAATATTTAACTCACCACATGGGGATACTGAATGGCTTCGTGTCTAAATTCTGCACGAGGGTTGTAACTCATATAGTTCTTAACATAAATGTGGCCATCCGCAGTTACTGCGACAAAAGGATCTTCATAAACAGAGGGGGCTGGCTCAATTACATAGGTTACTGAGTCACGTGAGGTTGACGCAATCTCACTGCCTGAAACCTAAGTTACTCGACGATGCTTTTTCAGTCGCCATACTATATTATTCTACTTTTACGGTTGTAATTTAGCTGGCTTAAAAGTTTAGTTGCTATATATTAGCTTACCAATTGGAGATGGGGCGCCGGTTTCGTGATCCGCTGATATGCTAGCTACTTCAATAGAACAAGTGAAAGAGGTATCTGGAATATTTGAGTAATTAGACATAACTGTCTCACTGTCGAAACTAATTAATTAGTCAGCGGCTGATTAGTTTTGCATTCAAAGAATAAGGCACAAACCCACCTAATGAGGCGTTACTGTTATTTCGAGATCTGAATGAGAAAGCTCTTTTAAGAAGATTCATCATGCTTTTGTAACTAGGGCGTTTGGTAGAGTCGGTTGACGTGAATGTTGAATTCAAGTCCATTTCATTGTACAACTACGCTAATAACTGAAAGCTAGCAAATAAATTTACAAAAAGTGTGTTTAGGTGGAGAATTAATTTGAATTACTGTTGACAATTAGGACTCATGATGAAAGGAAATATGCACCCTAATATAATTGTTTTGAGAGTATGCGTGAAGCTGTGTTGCTTAGATACGATTGGTAATGGATTGTTCAAAATTAGGCATCTCATCTTACAATGAGCAGATAATACACGAATTATTCCTCTCGCGGAAAAGAACGTACATAAAATTAAGTGACGCGAAATGTGTAGTTATACTGATATTAAAGAGTAGCACAGTTTAGAAGACATATTTCGAATTAGGCGATATTGGGCGGATTAAAAAAGACAATAAAAGTTGTAAATTGCTATCTGGCAGTGTGGTGCGGAAAACATCAGATATTTGCCGCTAGTTTCTAGCATTTGCTGCGCCTGAACAGTGCAAAAGCCTCACAATGCGTCCTTTCTGTTTATTCAGCACGGTGGTCGCTTGCTGCATACCTTTTCGACCCCCTGCGCGCAGCAATTCATGAACAGATCTCACTTGTGAAAAGCAACAGACCTCCCGAACGAAAAAAGGTGAAAGAGGGGCTGCTCTTCACGCAACGCAACATCAAAGGAATGCGGGCTACGTTGCAAAAACGCCGCTTTGCATATTTAAAACTCTAAATACGGAAACACCATGGGTCTGACACTTATTGATCACCTGTTATTAACAAAAATAGTATAATTATAAAAGTTTTAATATTCAAAGGGAAAATGTTGTAGTTACAATTGGATTGGTTTGATTAAGAATACCATATCTGTGTGTTTTCTGAACAAAAAGGCAACATTTAAAGAAAGTTCATTGTGACACAGCGAGCTAGTCAGTCGGTATGGTTTGATGAATCGTTTTGCATCGACCCAGATATAACGCAGTGAGAGAACAAGTGGCGACAAAAACACAAGACCATGGCAAAAAATAAGAATAAAAAGTGGGCAATATACAAACAATAAAATAACTGCAACACATTACCAACTAGTCAGAAAATGAACCAAAAATACAGAAGCAGCTGTGCAAAAAAAAGAAGCGAAAAACAGTGCAAGCGGACCTTTTCTGGGTAAAACATTTCGAAATAATACGTCATGGAAAGGACATTTAGGCGAGGAAGAAAGGGCAGAAATTCCGGTATATTTGCATTGGATAAACTGATCTGAACGACCAAGCAAGACCGTTTGCTCAACTCGATAAAATAGACAGTTTCACTGATTTTCTAATGTGAAAAATCAAACATCACATCTCTCCTCAAAATGAAACCACCCACTGTGAATATATAATCAAAATGAAAACTGAAGAAACTTCAAAATGATTGTTAAATAATAAATGGGATGAACAATATTGAAATTTTGGGCAGACGCGGGAGTTTGGGCAGGTCACTGAAGTGTCGAGAGACAGCTGGCAAGGTGAATATGAGGCGCGGTGTTCAATATGGAAAGGAAAAATCGGTGTATTAACACGCATACACAAAACAGTAAACAAATTAAACGCTCATAGCAAAAATGTTTGGCGCATCATTCATTTAGAGAGGCAGAATGAATGTTAAGATAAAACGGGACTGGAACCCAACAAGATAAGAAACTCGCAGAAATAGTCAGTGTTTCTATTGTGAACCCTGTAATGATATGAATCAAGGAATCGCTCAATTTTAATAATGCAATTCCTACTTTCAAGTAGAAATAATTTATATAAAATTATGCTAATAGTAAGGAAACATAAACCGAAAGACTATAGTAGGTTCTGTTAGCGAACCACATTTCCTGTCTGTATGTGGATTACACAAACCGTCGCAGTAATATATTTGGTTGAACGAACTGTTAAAAATTTCAGAAGTAGTCATAACCGATTAAGCCGTTAACAAATCCTGCAGTGGTCATTTATGATCATTACAACACAATTTATCATTACAATTCAAGCTTAAAAAAAGAAAACCACAGAAAAAATGTGACTAAGGTGTTTGGTGGTGCCAACTGAGAGTGCCGTGTCCTTGTGTATTCGGGGAGGGGGGGGGGGGACGGGAAGAAAAGGTCAAAGACATAGACGACCGTAGTTTACGGTTGCGCGATCACATGGTATTGATTGACATAAGGGGATAGAGTAAGCAAAGAAAAAGAAGGTTGTCAGGTATAGTGTTCCAGCCAAAGAGACCTAAAGGACAATCAACAGTAAAATACAGTGTTCCTAGTACTTTGGTTTGCAAGACCGGATGTTTGTTGTTGATATAAACTGATTGTAAATTGCCTCCAATTCAGAGCTCCACCAAGATACTGTCGGCGGAGGAAGTAACTATGCGAAGCGTGTTGAGAAATGCGGTAAAAGTGACAGAAATGAGATTTAGTTAACTGAGGCGGGTGGGGGTAACAACAAAGAAATGTGTTGCATGTGAGCGATGGCGTTGAATGACAGAAAACATGCTGTGCTAAACGAAAGAGCAAAGTAACACTATTTAATGAACATATTATTAGTCCAAAAATTAAAATTGAGAGATAGACGAGGTAGACTAACGTTTGCTCAAACCATCCAGCGGGCCAGGCCGGGCCCAATATATGGGTAAAATAGCAATCAACATATAGATTTTAATGAACGATGTAGACTGTTTTTTCGTTCGTACCATTACCAGACCATGCAATATGGGTCGGGCCATATTGCATGGTCTGGTAATGGTACGAACGGTATATGGTACGAAAGAAAAGACAGTCAATAGCAAAAATGAACATCTAGAAAGCAGTACTACCTACTTATATCGATTAGTATTGCTTCCTAGATAATAATAGTAAAATTTTTAAAATTGTTTTTATTTATTGACTTTTACCCTCAGGGCCCGCCCAGGTCGGGATGGTCTGGGTTTGCTATACAAGATTAATAGTATGTAAAAGCTATGCACACAACCTATCAAATTCATAACAAATTTTATATTATTTGCAACGCACTAGTCAAATAGGTATGTATGTCGCTGGTTCCAAGGCTGCTATAATTGCAGTTTATTCTGTTTCGAATGACTAATGGTTTAAAAAAGGAAATCCGAGCTCAAGTAGTCATTGACATACTATCGTTTATTCAGTCAATTTACAAATTCAGATTGGAAATGTAATGTGTTCAAATGGTATAGTCGTAACTGAGAAGGCATTATTATCAAACGGACATCTGGCCGTGCTATGGGGCTTCTTTGAGGGGCCATGGATAGCGTTCTTGCGTTTTTGTCCATGCTAAATTGCTAGTTCCTCTCGCAGAATGAATCATTGCAATGCGTTGGTTGCCTCGTTTTACTAGACCAGCTAGCCTTTTTTTTTGATCCTCTCAAATCTGCATAATGGCCAATAGAAATGAGAAAAAGAGCGCTGGGAACCCACAGTGGATAGCAAAATGGGAAACCCGGCTATTCTAATAAAAATTAAACAACACAATAGTATACGATTAGTTTGTTGAACTTTTCGTAGCTGAATGCTTGAAACATTGTGATTGTGTAGTTAACTAGTTTCTATATCGTTTTATTGTCAAACACGGCTTAATAAATACAAAGAATGGATAGTAAGCAGAATACATACAACTTGAATACAAATATATGAGTAATCAATCCACTGTTAATTTTGAAGTGCAGTTCTCGGTTCCTTCACCGTTATTTCGCCAGAGAAGCGTGCACCTTTACGAATTGAAAGGTACTGATACATCTGCAAGTAAGAATGAAAAGATATCTAAACATGTTTGTATAGAACTGTAAGACATGGGAAACTGGTGGTTTCCAACAGGTTTACTCTAATATTTAACTTAAGGGGTGGTACAATTGATAATACTTACGTAATTTGCTATCTGCTTAGCAGCCACAGTTGTGAGTGAAGTCTGATGCCTCACAGATGTTGTTAACTATAAAACAGTTGATTTTTATAGAAAAACATGAATAGTAGCTAACCTCGACATAAAATGGTAGCACTGCCTGTGTGTTATTCTTGTGAACCCTTAATGTTACTGCATTTCCTATAAGTTTATATTTATATCCCTCTCGGTCGAAGTACTCTCCGAAGTCTTCTAACATAACGGTGTGAGGATTATACTATAATAATTGCATTTCACTTCAAAATAGTTTATATTTCTATAGAGTTTGTGGCAGACCTCTCAACGGGTCTGGCCGGGCCGGGCCCACAAATATAAGGGTCCCTCTTACCTATTTTTTTAAAGCTTAATTTTTAAAGATTTTTTTTTGAGATAACTAATTTATGGTAGAAAATTTTCATATAGTAAGGGGAGGGGACCCTTACTAATTTTTGGTAGGAAATGAAAAAATTTGAGAAAAATAGTAAAGGGGGACCCTTAGGTGCTTTTCAGAACTTTCATTTTCAAACCTCGGCCGGCCCGGGCCAAAAATTGAGTGGTCTGGTATATGGCATATGCGAAATGCTATTTTCAATAAGGCGAAAAGCGGAAATGTCGTATATCTATTATATAATATAGTTTAATAGTATATATTTCAAAGAATGATGAATGTGGGGCCTATAGTTCGGACTTATCGTACAAAAATTATCTTAAAAATTGCTTCGTATTCACAATTCGCATTAAATTTTTTGAAACATAATCTGAATCTGGTTAGCCAAACCAACTTCTGATCTTTTTGAGATACAGCAGAATCTTCGAAAAGATACGAGAGTATCTTTCCTAGTCAGTCAAAAATGAAGTTAAATTTCGCATTTCGCAGAAAAGTGTAAAATTTTGCGGGAGTCGGAACGCAAATCCCTGTATTACATGTACCTCAATGGTCACGGCATCTTCGCTGGGCGGCGTCAAGTGAACTCTCCGGAAACTATCCAATATCTAAAATGATTATAATATACCAGGCACACATTTCATTTAAATTCTAAGATATATCTATTTTTTCAAATCCTTTTTTTTGCAACACTTCTTAAAAACAGATACTTTCAGTTTCAAATAGTTTTTACTGCTGTCGAGAGCAACCGAATATATTCATAACAAACTGCTTCTCTGATGTCCATTTCAGCGTTTTCAATGGAATTTTCGGCATCCACTGCTTGATCTCCAGACCCGCACATTGGTTCACAAAAAGTCCAACTGAGAGGAGGTGAACATTTCCATTGAAAAGTCGGATTGATGATATATGGTGATGGAACTCTTGGAACCTAGAACACTTTTATAGCCAGCAAATATAAATTTAGTTACAACATATTTTTTATGATCATTTTGGACAAAGTTATCTAATTTTAAAAAGTCTGCCACCCTGCGTATAGGTGCATCTGGGGGCGGGATTATGGTGCCCTCTAGACCAGGTCTTTTTTTAAGTGTACCGTTCATTTAAACATCATGGATATATTTGATCTTTCCACGCCACGTTGTAGCACTAGCGACAAGCCGTCATACCGCAATGCTGCTTCATTTAATTTGACGAATTAATGGATTGACTTTTAGATATAACATAATTGAAGTTTTATTTACTTTTGTTATTCTCGATTTGTATTTATATTGTGTTGCATTCATGAAACTAGTCTTTTGGAAACGGTCACTCCCATAAAGTTAGGACTAAACCGTACCTTATCGAACTGAGCCGGTCCTCTTTTTGGCTCAAAAATATTTTTGAACCCTGATGTTAGAGGACGAAATAAATCAAACAAAGATGGGAGCATTCTCGTTTTTCGTTCATGAGCAATTGGTTCGTAGTCCCTGCAATAACTGTTAGTATACCATGCATGTCTACGTTCCTACTTTCTCACAGCTATAAAGCTCTTTTTTGCTTGAAAAGGGTCACTAAATATTGGAGGTGGCGGGGGTATTCTATTCAGAGACATCCAAGTTAAAGGTGGTGAGAATAAGGGTCTAGGCTGATAAAATATAGGTTGTCTTGTAGTAAACGATGTGGTGGTCGCTCTAGTAGAAAGGGTTGTTTGTAGGCTTGAATGTGGTTCAGAAATGTTCGAACTGATGGAATCTAAGAGATGATTTTCCGTTCCATTCATTAACAATACTGAGGCCCTATCATCACTGGCTAGAGTATTAGGTTGCAGCGGATTCGATTGAGGATGGTTCATTGGCATAAGTAGACTCTGTTGTGGCTCAGATAACTCGGTAGAAGCGCGACCAATTACATCGTCGTTTTCTAAAAATTGTATAACAATAACAGTATTGCACCCTACCGTAGTCTTTAAAAAGTGGTGGTGAATTTAATATTGGCGCCTTTTGAGAACTTTCAAGCAGTGGAAATAGTGGTTGTGGTGAAAGTAGAAGTCCTAAAAGTTCAATAAGCTTTTTCAATATTTATAGCCCACCCCAGATGTGTTCACGGGCCGGCCCTGGCCCGCTACCAAAGGCAAAATGAAAAAATTGATATTTCCAGAGAAAATTTGTATAGTTCGTTTAAAAATGCGAAAATTTAGTATTAAAAGTAATTTCATTTCCTTTAACCTAAGTGCCAGCATAAAAAGTACATGTTTTCAAAAATTAAAATTGAAAAACTTTCTAATTTTACTCGCCAAAACTCCACCCCTGGCCGATACTAGTTAAAATGCTGGTCCCGTTCGTCAGCAAATAACTTTATAAATATATAAATAATTATAAGTTGACGGGACTAATTTTCTCGAATGCCAATATACTTTATTTCATTAAACTTGGAAGCATAAAATTAATGATCAACAAACCAGGTGCATTGCTTAATGGAGAGCAAAAGTTTCCAATTGAAAAGGAGGTAAATAAATGAGCGATACCAAACCACCACATATGCATAAGGTAACTCTGTTGAATGAAGACTCATAACAGTGTTGTTACCCTTTTGCGTTTGATATTTATTACCAACAATCGTAAAATACCTGTGCTCACAATAGTTTACAGCTTCCTTGTTATGTTTGTACTCTAATTCAAGCTATACGTCATATTACTTCTTTTACCGTGAATCTATGTTATTGGTTTTGTACACTGGGCCAGTTCTTATGGATTTTAATAAGTCTGGAAGAAGTGCAGAAGGAAAAACATTTGATTTTAAGTGACAAAGAATAGAAATAGTTTTGTATTTCTGTATTGTACATCTATATGATGTAATCGGGCTTACTAACGATCTCATGATTTTTTTTTCAGTTATTAAAGAAAAAAGCTTTCACAGTTTGCCTATTTCTTACTGTGAACATAAAAACTTGATACCTTCGTGGTTTTGAGCGGATTCATTTACTTTTGTAAGGGTCTTCAATTTTTAACGCAGCTTGCAAAACAATTATAATCTCTAATTGATAGTCTCTCCAAGCTGCAAGGCTAACGTAATTTTCTCATTAATAATGTATATATACATATTGCGCTCTTCGTATGCACTTTTCTATTATGTATGCAATAAATCATTGGTGCAAGTCTCGAAACTTACTTATTTACCTAATTCAAAGTTATTTTTACCAAATATCAGATGAAACCCCTATGTTTCGTCCAAACTTTACTCCCGTCTACTGCTTTTTTTTAAATGATTCTGTTAAAGCTGGGGATACTCTTGCAGATAATCTGTATATTATATTGGGCTCATTTCCAGCAATAGTAGGGACGTCTAATCGCGTAATGCATACGTGCTATTGAGAATGTTTGTAGTTCTGCAGTAGCTACATACCCGGACGCCCCTCAAGAGGTGCACAACCTATACGCGCGTTTACTTTAATACAACTGCTGCGCTAAGGTCAACCAAGGTTAACTCGCGTACTCTCCTTTGTTTATTATTTACTAATTGAGCTACGTTATGTGATTTTTTGTAGTACACCTTCGTCTTGCTACAAATATATATGATACTTTCTTGTTCGAAGTTGTAAGCATAGTATTTAATAGGATGCTGAGTTAGAAGTCATCATTCTTTGAATAAAAAAAGGGGGGGGGGGCATAATAGATAAAAGGGGTGAGAGGGTTGAGAGATGGAAACATGTAGGTATGCATGTATGTAGCAACATAAAGCGACAAGCAGCTACTCGTCGGCGTTGTCGTCGGTCTATCCATTGGACTCGCAAGGACGCGCTGGTTCCGATGCACTTTCCACTATTGCGCCGCTGTTTTCCTGTCTAATTCTCTCTTACAACGGGCACTTTCGACACCGATCGTTACGCCTGCACTCTGGACCCCCAACACGGGGCAAGTCGGTTTCTCTCGTATAGCCTCTGTCACCAACTGACTACATCCTAAATGATTTTCCATCTTGTTGTGCTAGGTTTGCCTAATATTACTTATTATTTCGTAGTTTCCATATTTAGTGGCTCGTTTTTCAAAAGTATTCTGCCATTCCCATTTGTTATATCTGTGAGATACGGCATGAATTTGTAGTCCGTTTTGTTGCAATAGTGCTAATTTGTATTCACTAAATGTCAAGAAATATGAGATATAAAAGGGGCTGAATGGATGTTTGTTTCAAGAATGATAGGCAGTCATTTTGCACTAGTCGCAGCAGCGCCCGATTGAAGACCAAAAAATCAACACCATACATCTCTCTGCCCCTGACTAGAAAAACAACCAAACTGAATCTTCTGAAATCTTTTCTACGTCCCTTTCAAAGCAATTTGATGAATGTTAATTATCATGTTTAAAGTTTACTATCATAATTATACGATGCATGCAACTATGTGTGCGTGAGCAATTATACTCTTAGCAAATTTCGCTGAATTAAACTAGCTGCAACTTATTTCAGATAAATAATTGAGTGATAATAAGTGATATTTATTATAATTGTCGTTTTGTGTTGAAAGATGTTATCTGTGGCATGTCCAGTTCATCAGCTGCATGGCTTAGGCACCATTCCACCGATCTAAAAATGTATTGCATTTTATAGTATATTATGAACGATGTATTATTAACGATTTTTTACTTTAAGATCATTTAGACTACTATTATTGGACCTATTCCCCTTTTTCCAAATTCAATTCTTATCTTTTTAAATACACTTTTAATACTGTATGTTTACTTTGGACTATTTTTGACAGGTATTTCTCTCGGAGGCATAATATATATATGTATACATGTACATACACCCACAGAAAGTTAATGTTTTGAAAACAAATAGTATTTATGCTAACCACGCTCCAGCTTACAATCTTGCTAATCGGAGATTTGAATAATTTCGGTCATTTTCACTATCGTTATGTATATTGCTCGTTTGTTTTATCAGTGTGTAGTATCGGCAAATCACAATTTGTTGTGACGTTTTGTATTGATCCAAATCAATAATGGAAACTTTCCCAATAAACTGCGTTTATTGATTTCGCTGTCTCTCCAGGGATTTTTATTGTAAATCGATCTTTAGCTTCTTTCTGCGTTTTCAATCAATTAAAACATGCGAGTGCTTTTTTATAGTACTGTATAATCTAGTTGATTCCTGAATCCAACCAGCTTAAGCAATTGGTTCGATAAAATAATATACAATTTTTAAGAAAATAACATTATAAATTATCTTTATATTTTAATTTCCATTAATTACCACTCGGCATATACATATTTCGTATACAGGTAAAGAAGCTTAGAATATTCGATTTTGTATATCCCCTTAGAAATCTATTAACGTTTTTCTTTTGATATTTATATTATGAGATGTTCCTGTATTTGTTCATTTTAATCGTACTTCAATACATTCATAATAGTTTTCTATTACTAATTTCTACTACGATTTTGTACTTTTATTTTTGTTTCGTCACAAACCAGCCTTTATCTTTTGCATACAATGAACACTTTCTAGATGTTTAATTCTTTCTTTGTTTTAAGGCCCAAATAGGGAAGCGAAACGTAATCCAGGTGTTGTTGCGGTTCATCCAGTATGAGCACTTGAGCTGCTATCAACAGGGCACGAATTTGGAGATTATTATGCCTAATAACAGTAAGTTACTATAATTCATATTACTAAATTGGCTAGTCTTGTCTGCGTATTTATTAACTAGTTCGTGGAAATCAACTTCCTCTTTGAACGTTTTGGATCCGTGTTTCCCTTCTTTATTTGGGGGGATTTGTGACGTGTTATTTGTTTATTTTGGGCTCTTATTCTTTGCTAAACAACAAGTAAATCAATATGCTTTCGTTGCACTTGGAGTGCAGCAACGAAACTACATAAAGAATGTGTCGGTGCTCCCTTTGGGGTCTCAGTGGTTTCCTTTCTCTCGCACCCCCTCACAGCCAATAATTTCCGCCTTCTGAGCGCAAAGACTACATTATTCTGTCGTTGTGGTAGGCTGCCTAAAAAGAAAATTGGAGGGGAATCGAACTTCTAACGACTTAAGAAATGCAAATGAACTTGGCAAACCAACTTCGTTGGTGTTCCTCATTTTTTGCAATTTCCAGTTTTCTAAAATAGTAATTAACCATTACCCTTTTCAACTGTACTTGAAAATGTACTAAGTGTCTTCATAAAATATAACAAAAATCAGTTGATGTGATATATTTTTCAAAAACTCTTTCTCACCCATCACGGACCAAACAGTGTGTAATAACAGCGTCACCAGCACAACTCTCGGTATTTCCTCGACACCCGCCACTACATTTTTGAACTACTTGCATAGATAGGTGAACTTAGAATCTATTGCAAACGCTTTTTGTCATTTTTATGTTTTTGTTGCATTTGAAAGAACGACATGGAAATCTACTTGTAAACACATTTGCGTTCATAAGATGTCCCTGGTGCCAACGTAGTAACAAATCCACTGACAACAGTACGTTGTCCTATATAGACGTAGTAGACAATTTCATTGTAAATCTCCTTAGTAAAAAACAATATGTGTATTTAAACTTAGAACCTCTATTTCTGCAAACCTTTATATGTCCTTGAACTTATTTTCGCATAACTGTTACCGGTATGCATAGTAATTTCACGGTATTTTCACCAATAATATTCTGGTTCAGTATTAGGGAAGTAACGATTTTGATTGATATTCCTTTAATATGCATCAATGCATCATGTATCTATTAATTCGTTGTTGTTAAACACCGTGATACATCTTCGGGGAATGCATAAACTAAAGTTGTTTCGTCTTGTGCGTTTTGTTGTCAGACGGCGACTATCGTAATCCTTGCAATTTCATATATATTGAAAAACAGGAGAGGCGCGATATTTTTTATTTTGTTTTTGTTTTTCGCAATGTGCATGGGTTCTTATTTTGTATCCTTCGTCGGTTGAAGGCTCGGCTTGGCTGGCTTTGCTAGTTGCAGATATCCGCAGCTACAGCTCTTTTTATCACGTCCAATTTATGTTTATTGTAAACAAAACATGTTTTTCTGTATGTATGTTGTTGAGGTGCTTATGAGGGAAAATATGTATGGAAAATTGCAGCGAAAAAGTAACTGTCAACACCGCCGAGCCGGCCGCCGGATTGTGAAAACATCCGTAATGAGAAATTGTATCCCCCCATATCCGCACAAGTTTCGAAATTGCGGCATGGCGGGTAAACAATACTAAGAGCCTTATTAGTATGAATGTTACAAATAACGAGAATTCAATTAGGAATTATGGCAACAACTACCGTTCCTAATCAAAATGGTGGTGGAAGTTGTGAGGATAATGTATCCGAGGGCAACTTAAGTCTGATAAATGCTAACTTCTTAGAAAATTCACTTGTAATCTTGTGCAAACTTCTCTGCTGATTTGTGCAGATATGGTTGCAACTTGAAAGATCAACAACTTTTTCGACATCTTATTGATTGAGCAAATATTGTCTATTTACCTAAAACGGAAAGGAACAGAAATCGCAGCCTGCGCAACGGACGCGACCCTTTTGCAACCACAACCGACATCTTTACAAAGTTGCTTTAAAAATATTATTTCTTCTGAACCCAAGGGGTGGTCTCTGTTTTTGGTTATATTCGAGGGAGGTCTGGCCGCATGGTGTGGCCAGTGCTTCCTGCTTGTGTCGTTGGTAGCCCCGCCCCTACTGCATTCAGTGGCACGAGCGAACAGCAAGCAAGCATGATACTCTCGCCTGTTTCAATGGTACTTTATCATCATGATCTTATACCTAAGACCAAAAGTAAGTATTTCTCTGTGAGGTGGCCATGTTAGACATTGGAACAGATTCACTTTTTCCGAATACGCTTATTTCCCTCGCCCAATGCGTCCTAAGACGCATTTGTTTGAAATATGTTCACACTCAATAGTTTTCGCTGATAAAACTTGTTAATAAATTTGTAGTCAAGGAAATCGTTAACACCAAATCACATGCACGAAATCTTCGAAGTTAGTTTATCTACATCCGAAACTGTTTACTTTTCTTAACAGTTAGCGCACATCTTCAGCGTGTGAAAGAAGAAAGTTATTTGTCAAGGCGACCATTTACAAAAATCACGAAAAAAAAATGATCGAAAATCCATAGTGCATGGAATCGTTGGTCTTTCATGTGATACTAGCGTTCTATTTCGGTTAAAAACATCTAAGATTACAATACTTTCATCATTCTACAATCAATAAAATTGCGAATATGTCAAAAAAATAACTGAAGAGTACCTTATAAATAATTAATATTTTCAGAAAGGGAGAAAATCCCAGAAGGAACATTATGTGTGGTTTGTCAAGATCTAGCTAGTGGTATTCACTATTCCGTGCCTAGCTGTAATGGATGTAAAACATTTTTTCGACGAGCCCTAGTGGTAGGTTCCTCTTAATCTTGTTTGTTGCTGTTTCTAGTTGGCGGGTTTGAGTGAAAATCAATTTTGAATAACTTTTCCTTCGCATCAGTTGCTCGTTTTCTATTGTTATTATTGTTTTTGTTTTTCATCGGCTGTGAAAAAAGCCTGAAAAGATACAGTATACATATTTGTGGGGTGGCGATTGGTTCTAGCGTAGCACCCCTAGCTCTCCGGCTCGCCTCCCTAGGCTATATAAGTTGTTTTCCTTCTTTCTCATCTCTCGGTTACACGTCAGTCTTGTTTTTCGCATGTGCGGTCCATGCAGAAAAGAGTCCTGGGTGAGCTGTCTTTTCTACTTGTGTGGGCTCTTTTCGTATTTACTTCTCTTCTCTGTCCGTTGTTACTTACAAACAGACACACAGACAACACAAGTAGCGATTAGACCACCAATCTAAAAAAAACGACTGAAAGTTGAGAGTAAATAAAAATAATTACTGGGTAGTTAATATCGCGAATGGCACTTGTGAAGAAACAACTTTCTGGGAGGAATACGGCCTTTATTGAAACACAAAGTTCAGCCAAACAGTAGTTCGATTTTTTGAATTCATTGAAGGGTTACTCGAGAGAGAGAATGTTTTATTTCAAAAACTGCGAGGCACGGAACCTGTTTAACGGCACGTGAAATAGTGGCCACTTTAAATCTCGCAAATTAAACGAAAAAGAACAGAAACATGTTAAACTTTGGTACTGGATCTTGACAGCAGAATTCTATGGTAAACCAGAGGGAATGATTAGTTTGGGTAATTTGTTATCCCACAGCAAATTAAAAACTTCAGAAAGAACATATTTGATAGTTTTTTCCCTATACACTTTGTTTCCTTTGTAATAAAATTCTTTTCAGAATAAGCAGACATTCACTTGTCAATTCGCAGGGGATTGCATTGTTGGAAAATGTAAGTTGTCCTTAGTCTGGAGTTCAATCCCATGAAAGGGCATATCAATTCACCAAGAGCAACAAATTATAAATGTATCATTAACTTTGTTGTAAAGTTTCTTTTTTTGATAACTCATAGCCATATATAGTCAATACAAAAAACACTTACAAATATAAGTAAAGTGAACGAACTGTTTTCAGCTGTGAGATGTGTCTGCCGAAGTTGTCGTTTGAAGAAATGTTTCGATATGGGTATGGACCCAAAAGGTTGGTTGAGAATTGATTGTTTGGGTTTCAATATTTTCGGGTTCATGACATACGATTATAGTTTATGTTCTTTTGTTTTGAGAATTTACTGTTTAACGGTTCTCGGTACAAGAGCGTTGATATAATTTCTTTATTATTACATATGAAGTACTCAGTATTCTAGTAGACCATGCGCTAATTTTCACTATTGTTTCGTAAGAATACTTTTATTTCCGCTTGCGATCATGTTTTGCTGGTACTTTCTTAGTTTTCTGCTCGAAAATTATGGCAGATTATTTGTCTTTCGCACTTACCAATTTTCAAATTAGTATCATGTATGTAGAAGGTCACGGTCTCCAAATTAGGCTTAAAATAACAATTCGTTTTAATTGAAAACGGCTAACTGTTTTCCGGAATCTGTAAACACGGAAGAATTTCCTGCTTACGCGATCTGCATTGAGGAAAATGACTCAGTTTGTCGAGTCTCTTTCTGCGTGAAAATCAATGTAACGCGGAACTCTTCTCAGGCGGCCTCCAACTTAGTTGACAAGGCGGGTGCGGACGCTTTCACATAGGAAACAGAATAAGCATAACGGGCTTAATAGCACTTTGGCTACATTTCCCTCTTTAGAACGGAAACTAGAAGTTTCAATGCATAATATAGTGGGAAGATACCCACATACAACAAAAACGCTAATTTCTACTTTCATCAAATATTTTTTCTTAAATCAGTTGCGTATTTCGAAACTTCTAAGTAATTCCAAAATGCCTATGTAAAAATGACTGACTAATCTGATTCTTTAAAACTTTGAACCCTTGTATGGAAAGCTAGTCAGGGTGGTCTCTGTCATTTCATGTTATGTCCCTCGAATAGTGCAATTCCGCCGTCTGGAACGCTATTTAGGTTTTGGTCCCGTTATTGATCGCCGAGAAAAACTTAAAGATAGCATACAGCGGAAAAGAAATAATGTCTCTTTATAGTTACTATAATTGTGAGCGATAATATATATTAGGTCTCACTATTTTCGAATTTTGTTTTCGCAGGGACCCAGTTTCGAGCAACAACATTCATGTAGACACATGACCAATGAAAGTACAGTTTAGTGGTTGACTGTGTTTAGATTAATATTATTTACATCAATCAAAAATAGGCAAAATGGATATTTTAAGCCTTGACTCTGTTTATATCTCTATTCTCGTTCATGAGCCGTTCATTTCGAAACAATCTAATTGTCTCCCAAAATATGTCCCGCAATAGAAAACACAACAACCAAAACAAAATAGTCATTATTTCACGTTTTCCAAATGTTTCTTTGGACAACAATCAATTATCTCGTGAGAGAAATGATCGCGGTGGACTTTTGTGTTAGTTGTGTGTATTTGTTGATATGAACAAAAACATAGGGTCTACCGCCGCAAAAACAAATCAAAGAAGTAATTTTCAATACAAAAAACAAGCAGGGTTCTGTCGAGTAAGCAAACAATTATGAATAAAGTATTGTGGAATTAGTCCTGGGGATTGAGATTAGATACTTTTTCAAACTTTTAATCATATACGCACCTATGTATAAAGTTGGGATTTTAAATATTCTGGACAGCCATCAATGTGTTCGATTCCCCCCAATTTAGCCATATCTTTTGGTTCTTTCTTGAGAATATGTCTTTTCAACAGACGACCACCCATGTTGTTTTGTTGCTATAGCTGGCTGCTAGGCTCTCCATTTTTGTTGTTTGTTGCCTCCCGTTACCGCCGCCGCCGTCGCATATATGCTTCGTCTATATTTCTCTGCCGAAGGCACGTGTATTTTCATTCTGTGCGGCGTTGGTTGTTTACTGGGTGGTCCCACAAGTAGCTCAACAACATGCAAAATACTACTGCAGAATGCATAAGGCCCCCCAGTAAAAGGGAAGGAATATGTATTATAAGGGGTTTCTATTAATCCCGGGCTGCAGAAGTTCAGTAATGCGCAAGAGCGAAGAATAATCTATCCAATTTAAATAAAATTGACGTCATTCTAGGAGCAGGATAGGGGCTCAGTTGGTGTGGATGTAATTGACACGATGTAGATTTGAAAAGAGATAAATTAGATATAAATCCAAACATTTCCTCATTATTCATAAAAGAAAGCTATATAAAAGGATTTGCAAACATTTTCGAGAATCATTTATTTGAAAATATAGGCTTAATTTCGGGACTTGGTCATGGTAATTGTCAACCAGGTGGTTCACATTTTTTCTTTCAGCAATCCAGCATGATCGCGACAAAATTCGATACACAAAAGCACTCAAAAAGAAAAAGGAAGAGGAAAAAAGGCTATTGCAAGAGCAACTGAATACCGCCAAAAATGAGTTTCATCTGAAGGAGGAAGTGGGAAGCCCGCTCAGCCAAGGGTACATTTATCCACAGTCAATTATCAAACACATTAACTTTTAGTTCCGATCAATACATTAATACGTCAACTCCTTCATCGAGTACTATGCTCTTATCCAGTGAACTGGAGGCAGCCAACTACGATAACACGGAACAACACACACAAAAACTAAACTTTGAAGTATTTTTCGATCGTTCATATGAATATTAATTTTATTCTTAGGATGTTAAACCGCTGGTAGATATGCTTCTTCGCCTAGAGGACAAAATGTTATTGATAAGAAAAGCCTGCAGGTTCCAACCGCATAGTTCGGCTACTAGTTGCATGTATAACAAGTAAGTTTGTAGTTTCTTAAAAAAATGAACTAAATCAACTCAGCCTGAAAGTACAGTATTTTTGTTTACGCAGAGGGTGGAATTCTTAAAAAAAGATATTTAGTGAATTGCGCATATTTCTGTTCAAATATGCGCAATTCACTAAATATCTCCTTTTGAATGTATTTGTTCAATTATCTTAATTGAATCAGAGAATATTGTAAAGTACACTCATATTGTTTTCGTGTGAGACTATTTGCCTAAATGTACCGTAATTTTTTTGTATTTCTCTTTTGGAGGGATAATCTTGTGTTTTCAGATGTCTACTAGATGACCATGATTGGTTGGAGCAAAATTCGCAGCCATTAGTAAGTCCGGCATTTATCAAATTACATATTTCAAAACATGGGCATAACCTGTCAACAAAAAAAGGAAAACTACTACTTTCCCCAGCTTTCCAGAACAAAAACACTTTAGAGGGATTCTCTTTCAAGAGGAACTTAGAAGGTACCAAATTGAAGTTTGTTAAATGAATATTTTTAGGAGCAAACTATGCTGCCCACTCAGTGCACCCTAGAGGGACTACGGAAATGGTTTGTGAGGGATCTGAGTCTTATGATGGAATGGGGAAAATGTCTACCTATAATGGACAGATTATTATTAAACGATAAGGTTTGTCAGTTGAAATTATTTCTAGGAGGAAATTTAAACAAATTTAAATCTGTTTACATAATTTTAATTGTTCCCTCTCCATATTCCTTAAAATTCACTAAACTTAGTGCAAGTTTCAAATTTTACATAAATAATTATATATGTATTCTAAACGTAACCTGTTCATCTAGTCATAGTATAATTCAAAGCGAAGCCAGTTTTGCATTTGTTTAAATATGTGCATTATAGCTGGCGCTGATGAAAGCCTTTGCTCCCGTATATCCCCTACTACAGTTGGCTTTCTATACCGATAATAGTGATGATATTTCTATGATGATAAGTAAGTTCATTGACAATATATTACCTTTAGAGGGATTCTCATTCAAAAGAAACTTAGAAGGTACCAAATTGTACAAGAGAAGGTACATAACAATTTCTTTGTAATATCCCAAACTAGAATTCGAACCTCTTCAAATAGGTGTTCTATTGTTCGGAAAGTATGTTCTGGCCTTTTTTGTAATATTTCGAACAAAAGGCAGGAAACTTTAGCATGAAAGGCATTTATTGCGCTCCTAATGATATAGGAGTATGATTGAATTACGCAATTCTGCCAACTTCACCACCGACTTTTATTAGCACTGAACATTTAATTAACAAATAAAAAGGTAACTGCAACTTGTTACAGAAAGGCAGTTAAAAAGTCACGTACATTTGCAAATATTATATACTTTTAGAAACCGAACCTGGCTGCGAACCATTAATCTGTGAACGACTGAACTACCCTGATGGTTCTTTCATTGAAAAAGTTAACGACATTAGCAATACGTAAGTTTCCGAAGGACATTGGGTTTATTTTATTAAGCTTTTGTTAAAACACTTATACAAATAATATTATAAGAAAGTCAGGTTCACCTTATCCTTTCTTTTAGGGAAGAAATGTACAGTATATTAATAGAAGGATGTTACAAACTAATGCGAAAACTACAAATAAAGCAGCATCACATTGTCCTGTATAAGATGTTACTGTTACACAATCCAGGTGAGTAGACATACATTTATGCGTTTAAAGGTAAAGAAACATTTTAATGCTAAACTTTGTTAATCCTAATTATTCTAGATGCTGACGGGTTGTCAACTACGGGTAAACAAACGATTGAAGCAGAGAGAAATCGACTACTGGTACAATTCTTCTTGTTTCTTTCGCAAGAACGAGGAAACAGGCACTCGCCACTTTTATTTTCAAATCTCTTAATGATGACCGCCACCCTAAATGTAAGTTTTTTCACACAGAACATTCTTGTTCTGATAATTGAGGGAAATCTAGTGTTCTAAAAAATGTGTTCTTTAAAAGATGTTTACCATTTTTGCAAGTAATTTTTTATAAGTATTTTTACTAATTTTGTGAGACTATTTTTGTTGAATATATCGTAAAAGAGATTCTTATTGTAGCGTGTTGCTTCGTTCGTCAGACGAGTCTTCGATATCAACCACATTTTCCAAAGAACAAACGATTTAATCGATCAGCTGATTATTGTTGGATTGTGAACTGGGTATCATGCATGCAATTGTTTCTTTCTTCAGTTTTGTTGCCTAGTCCTTAATATAAAGAGATTTCTTCAGAGTTTCTAGGTTCTGTTTTCATCAATTAGTACATCGCAATTGTTTACCTCATTCTTCGAATTATCTATCCGGGTCTTTTCTTAATACTTCCCTCATTTCTTCTCTGTAGGTGTAAATTTCCACCACCCATCAATAATAGTCCTTCACTATATACATTTTGTTTATTAAGCTGCTGATCTCATAGTTTAACTCCCAGTTTCAACAAAGCAAAAAGTTAAGTACAAGATGATAATAAAAGTTTCTGCACATTTTCCTTTTTAAATCATTTGAAAAATCCTCCAACCCATCGCCTGCATACGTACCCTTCATTTATATATGTTTCTTACTAGATATTTATGTTGTTCATATTCCGTGGTAGGATATAATAATTATTCATCTATTGTTTTTCTAGATACAATATAGATAACGCTATTTTATGAATTGTAGATGTTGCTACTCATTCCAGCAGTGGTAAACTTCGTCTCCGAATGTGTCATTAATTCCAAAACCTAACTAATAGTGACTTTTATCAAATAGAGTCAAAATGTCCAAAATGAAATAAATATTACAGCTCAAATAAATTGGTAGACAGTATTCGCTGTGGTACTTTCATTGAATTTATTGTAGTTATTTGGCTCCTAGATAGAGGGATATGAGCATGGATAGAAAGGCGTTTAGTCTACCAACAAAAAAAACATAATCTATCTGGTTAACACTTTTTATAACTATAGTTTTGTCCTTTCAAGTGTACCGAGTTAATAATTTGTAACAAGAAATCTTTGGCTCCTGAGCTGTAACGATTCTGTTCTATATTACAGTGATTTCAATAGTATGTATCTCTAGAATGAGAACTCTAGTTTTTGGGCAATCTTAAGCAGGAATAAATAGATAATAAAGGTTGCATAAAATTATTGTAATTTCTTTTTATATAGAGCATAAATTGCCAAATATTTATTATTTTTATCTATATTTATTATAAATTGTTATCTGTATAGAGTACTCGAAATATATATAATTGTTTCTGAACGACATCACTGTATTTTATACTACTGATTTCGTGGAAACGGTTATAATCACAAGTTTACAGGTTGTTTAGAAGAATGTAGTACGAACGTAATAATATGCAGAAAGCTATGATTTCTTAAAGGACTTAATTTTAGCTTAAAAGGTAGATTTACACATATATGCTGAAACTGGGACATTCAATACAGGCGACCTTATTTTGGTGTTCTTTCACCGACCGTACAATGCAAATTTCCATTATCCCTTGGGGTACCTCCTCGCGAAATCTCATCTTTTCTTCTCGACGGATGGGACGCTTCGGGTCAGATTCTTATCGTGCCAGTTCAGAGGATACTTGCGCATTCGTCTCCGGTTCAGTTCCATTATTCAGTTTTGTAACGAAGTCTTGACTGAGATTACATCTAAACGCTTATTTAAGCAGGCCCGAGACGCATCTCATCGCCTACTCTTCATTTAAAATAAGCAATATTCGGACGTACAACTCCTGTGTTCTTATTTGCATATCCCACTTTGATTTTTGGGAAGTAGAGAAACAAGAAACAATTCTATTAGTTATTTTTTCTTTTAAAGTGACAACCGACTTTTAGATGTCGGCAACTCTTGCACAATTGGCTGAGAACGCTCTTGTCGGAGAGGCATTGAGCAGTCTGTTCTATTCTGAGAACAACAATTCGTCTTTCGTTGCCGAGTCAGCTGCTATTGTGGTTTCTATTAAGGATAAAGAAGAACAAGTTGGATACGCTGTCATGACAATGTTGAATAACTCACAGGTTGGTATCCCTATATTTGAAATAAGGCTTGCCTGCATTTGTAGGAATTTATAGAACGAGGTTTGATAATAAATACTTGTTGACATTTTTGATAATATGAAGGTAAATATTCATGATTGTTCAGGCCTACTGCATGCTTGGAGAGGTTAATAAAAAATATGAGAATCATACTATTTGGATTGAAGAAAACGAAGCTCTAGTCAAGAACAGTTCGAAGGTCTTTGATTTTAAAGTTGTGAAGGATGTCCCAGAAAAGGTTGAATTAGATGCTACCAACGGATATGAAAGACAATTTCTGGATTTTGATGGAAAGTAAGTTTTCTTTGCGGAATCGTTAGTTAAACACCATTTCCAGGTCGGTCAGACATCATTTGGTGGACTGTCTTATTAAGGTTGCTGGCAAAACGCACAACTATCACCTGAATAGCAACTTTTCAGTAGATATAGTCAGCGAAGGAAGGTTTGTACTAAAAACAAAACCACAAGTTTCTACTCTTGTTTTAGTGATGTTGCTTCTTGGAGGGACCAGTGTGGCTTTGTTGTTACTGACAAAAACACATTCGAGGAAATTTCTGTTGATAGGTACGAATAGACAAACTATTGACTCAATAAGCCAAATAACACATAAAAAGCGAGCACTATTTCAGATTTGAACTCTTGGCTCTGGAAGATGATAGTTCTGCGATTGAAGTTGAGACAATTACCAAAGATAACTTGGACGTTGTCCTTGACTACGATTCAGAGGTTTCTGTTTTTGACCGAACGAACCATATCACTGCATTGGTTGAATCTGGACAGGTTAAAATAATGATAAAAAGTTATTTACAATTCCACTTTAGATAAAGGGTCAGCTTGCTATGAAGGGGGATACTCCATGTGGTTATGTACTTTTCACAGAAAAACGGGTCCTTCAATGTTATGGAGATAATGATACCGTGATCAAGAAGTTACTTTCGGGTATGGCCGGGGCAACCAACAATGCAACGGTCACCATGTTCGCCAGAGTAGACGGATCATCTTTAATGGACAATATAAGAGAGGTATATACTCTTTCATTTGTACTGACGCGGTGTTCTTATTATATTGTGCCTCTTAAGAAAAACGAATGTTTAGCCCTAAAAATTGAATGCACCAAAATCATATTAAGTAGTGT
This sequence comes from Phasmarhabditis papillosa, assembly GCA_034691345.1. NCBI lineage: Eukaryota > Metazoa > Nematoda > Chromadorea > Rhabditida > Rhabditidae > Pellioditis > Pellioditis papillosa. Next base: position 14,681 of record JAQGAV010000077.1, on the reverse strand, counting down.
TATTAAAAATTGGGCTGCCTATCTGACTGTTTGTGATTATACAATAAATAAACTTTTTGCAGAGGTCCCAGGGAAGAAGAAGAGTGTTGCGACTCCATTCGAGAAACGTTCCAAATGGCATCAAATGGTCGCTCATTGCATGCCCTAATATGGGCCTTAATCTTTATTGAAGAGTTTATGCTAGTAATTTATGTTGATAATTAATATAATTAATGCTTCATTAATAAAACTATATTCACCATAGGATTCTATGACTTCTATATGTGAAGAGAATTGCAGGCTAACAAGATCATGATTACATAAAATCCACATACGAGACACATAGACATATTGATTAAAATGGAAAGACGAAAGGCTCATGATAAGGTCAATTAACCGGGTAAACGAGTGCAAGTCGATGTTGGCAATGAATCGGATAAAGGCAATCAATACAATATTTGTCTAATAAGGCAAAACAATTTGGCCTCACACAAATAAAAATACAATTTGAAATGTTTAAAAGGAGCGACACTTACACCGCTTTATCTTAATTAAAAATCCCAGCAATTACAAAAGTTAGTAATGGTGGGAGGAGTGTTAAGAAATTATGTGAGCTACTTCTCTCTGCAGGCGTTCTTTCTTCCCAACCGTCTGTCATTAGGTTTCCTACATTATCCCAAGTACCATTGTGCGAGTGAGCCGGATCCAAACCAACGATGTTTAGTAGACACTAATAAGTTTATAATTGATAAATATAATATTTCAGTTTGCAGGAAATCAATAATATAACAAATCATACAAACCTGGTAAATGTCTACGATTCCCACCGGCCCATGTTTTTCTTGAACTTTGAAAGCTAAAATACAAAATTGAAAACTCTAATGAGTTCTTCAATTACCTGGTCCGCGGGCGACAAAAATCCCTCTCATTTCGGGAAGTTCGGGATCCCAACCACTGGTCATCTTGACTTCTCTCGAGGCATCGCTGGAAGCCGGCACACTTGGGAGCTCCCGCTGCAAAGAGTATATATTTTTTGTATTTCTTTTGGAGCTTGGAGTTTTGGAGAAAAATTTTGTAACACTTACGGTGATAATGCTGCTTCCTGGCTTAGTTACTAGAACAACCCCACTGAGATAGCGCGAGTTTTTCCAGTTTAGTTCTTCAGGAATTTCGGACATCTGAATAACTATGTTTCACTGCGGCTACGCATAATTTTACCTTATAAACTTTTACCATTGGGGTATCCGTATCTTCATAGTCACCCATGGGAGCCCACTGGTCACAAACCCTCAGTTCAAAGTGAATCTAAATCAAGGTTTAGCTAGATCAGGAGTTAAAGTTGTAACGTTTTTACACTTCACTTACATTTCCTTCATCTTCGGGTTCAGTGAATACCATAAGCATAGAATGCGAGTTTACAACTTTTTTGACCTGGAATACACCTAGTTACATAGACTAGAATTATATTAATGGCCGTTTTATTGAAGAATTAGAGATAACTATTCTTCTGCGATATGAGCAAATTTGTCTAGTTAGCGGTTTTAGGTTTTATTTTGTTTCTAATCAGCTAATGCTCATGCACTCACTTTCGAGTAGTCCGACAAACATTCTTCTAGGTAAAATTGTTCTTCTTCTTCTAGTGGGGCCAGACCGTGATCGGACATTACAATCAGATTTGTAGATTCAAATAGACCGTTGGATTCGAGATCATTCTATTTAGTTTAAGACAATTAGTATTAACAGAATCATTGATATACCTGTAGTTCGTGTAACCACAGGTCGACTCTATCAAGAGCAGCTTCGGCTTCATCGGATCCTTGTCCATATTGCTTTTGAGCCTGATCCAATCCTGCATATCTCAGCAAAAACATCTAGAAAAGGATACTTTTTCCATCAAAAAAGGATTTTCTGTGTGCGAATTTCATCATCAGTATACCGTACCTGTTGTTTGTATGCTTGATATTTAGTAATTCTGTTGATAATTTCCGGAAACACCTCAGCCATTTTGTCTGTTTGAGATGGATTAGCAACATCAATTACTCGCTTTGGTGGCACTTGAACAACCATATCGTAATGGGGACGCTTAAAATAGATTTGATCAAATCAGTTAAGAGTATACTTCAAGCTAACATGGCAGTGAGCGAACCAGTAACAGTGAATATCAACGTTTGCTTTTCCGGCAGTGTACCAGAAGGGGGCTGGTAGGTCCATCCACCAATTGTCTTCAGTATCGTTTGGCCCTAAATTTCTCTTTGATTGCGGAGAAAGAAAAATGTAAAAACGATTTATGTTTTCGAAGAATTGAGGCAGTATACGGTTATGAATACCAACATCAAGCTGTTAAGAGATTGGAGAAATAGTTTACTTTTGAAATCGTGTAAAATAGGGAATGTTTTATAAAAACACGTTAGTAAAATGACGCACCGTTCAGCCGTTCGAATGTATTTCCGGTCTTTTTATCCCACATATATTCTGCTGTAAACCCGTGATTTTCGACATACAAACCTAAAAGAAACCTTATGTTTGTTAAGCTAAACAGTTTTTTCATCGGAATTTGAATATTTGACATGTTGCTTTACAAAAAGCTCCCTTGCTTTACAAACGTGATTAACTATTTTGATTTTTATCAAACTACGACAAATGTCGAGGGACTGAATTACACCCGTAGCTGTCTAATGTGGAAATGTACATATGTTCTGATATTTCATACATTACATGTGTCCGAATATTACAACAAAATTAACAAAGAAATATACGGAGACTGATTAAATAAAAAGCCAATAAACTAATTTATTTGCGCTTTACAGCATTTACGCGCCACTGTAAATTAATGTGGTGTTTTACATTTGTTTAGATTTTTCTTCGAACATAGCGGGTAGTTTGCTAGTGAATTTAGATTGTGACATACCAGTTGCCAGACTCATCCAGTTTGGCCAACCTTGCGTGGGGAAAGTGGATTTCAAGTAATCAGCCTGAGCACCATTGTCGATCATCTGACGAATACCTTAATCATATAATTAGACTTTTTTATGAATAGTATGTTTAGCCAAATCGAAATAGTACTGAAGATGTCTACTTACCAACCAGTTTGTTACCTTCGCTATTTGAACGATTTAATAAGTTAGCCCCATAACCGTCTATTTGTATAAAGATGACATTCTGACCAGCTGGTCCGCGGGCGGAAACTTCTATTAAAAGTATACAGAATAGTAGAATAAACCACCAAGTCATTCTAAAAACTTAAATTATGAAAAATAGTGGAGTAAACAACTGAAATTGTGATAACAGTAACAACGGGTACAAGTGAGGATAGTTTGTTCCTTGGCAGGTTTTATCTAATATTTGTACTAATGGTAAAATGTGAAAAACAGAAAAAGACAATTAAAACATTTCTAGTGTTTTGTTAGAGAAGGATGAGTTTCTGTGTTTGTATCGTGTTCTCGTGTGAGTAATCGGGATTGCGTATGATTCGCAATGACAAAACGTTCAGGAAACACTTTGGGAACAGTTTTGAATTTATATAATTGCGAAAGCCCCTACTTTTGTTTTGTAAAAATAGCTTGTACATCAAATAGAACAAAATATTAATGTATTAATGTAAGAAAATAATGTATTGTAAATAGTAAAATAATCGAACAGAAATTGTGTTGTAAACAGAATCAAAACAAAAAGGAGAAATTTTAAAAGATAATAGTGTTGAATAAAATACATTATGATGTTACAATACTAATATCCTTATATGATAAGTTAAACTTTAGGTATGCGGATAGTTCCGAGAGAACCGAAAATTAGTAAACTATGCAATTTGCAGTTCATAGATAAATAAGCAGAGCTGCTAATCTTATAGATGTAAAGGGCAGAAGCAAGGGGGGTATGCCGTTTGCGATAAAAACTGAAGCTGCCGATCCCCCTCGCTTGAGCAACTGTCTTTAGGAGACACAAAAACACAACATATCAACACAACAACCATGTTATATACCAGCTAACACACACATACTAAAAAATAACTTTAATTCGCACGACGATAATATCATAATTTCTAACTTCATTTTCTGATTGAGAGTATGATTAGAGTGATGAAGAAATCAACTGTGGAACGTCACTTGTTACTTGCAGTAACAAACAAACTAGTGAAAGTAAGTAGCTGCATCGATCTTATGCATTTTATTATTGTTGTATTAACAAAATAAAAAGAAAGGAACAAACAATCAAGTTAGTTTTGAATGATAATCATAAAACAAAATGTTCGCGAGATATAAATTAGTTAAATCTAAGAAGACTGATATTTTAGTTGGTTAGTGCATTCTCAGCTGTTCATATAACATTGCACTAATATAAATTATGTTCTTAAATTCAATTCGATAATTGGGTTAACTGAAATACGAATCATGCGCATCCTCTTCGGGTCGTAACGATCACGCTAGGGAACCTTCGGCAACGAATCGCCTCAAAGAACTACATCCATTTAGGCTGAATTATTTATAAGAAACACAAATCCCTAAGAACGGTTGCCAGCTTTAGATCGGAATCTAGCCCAGACCCTCAGTGTACGCTTAATAACAGCAAGATTTGATTCACGAGGTTGGAAATTGACAAATTTTAAACCAATTTCATTGAAAATGCAATGAAAGCAACAAAAAAAGTCAAAATGCTACACTCTTTTTTATGAAATCTTGTTTTGAATTGAAAGCGGAATGTGTTTGCGGCAAACAGCTAGGTATATGTTTAATAGAAGTTCGAGATAAATATCTCTATAGTGAGAAACGGCATGCATTGCCTCAAGCGAACATCTGGAGCCGAGCTAATTATCGCACGAAAACCTCTGTGAAAACTTTTCTAATGTTCCTCACAAAAACGGCGAAAAAGGCGCTCTAAATCGAATTTGTCTTTTCTATCAAATTTGCGCAAAAGTGATGTTCTCCGTAGAAGTGTACTCCTGAATAAAATGAGTAAAATGTAAAGTGTTGTAACTGAGTTGTGCATAGATGCGCAATATTCCTTACACTACTTATGACCACCCAAGAAGACAACTGTCTTTTGCACATACATCACTTCTACGAATACCACACTAGTCAAAACACTTTTACGGGAGGGTGGCATTATATCTGCTTATAAGAAAAGTATGCAAAATACAAAATCAGCAACCTTCTGATTCTCAATTGAATTCTTTTGAGCCGATGATTACAGCTAGTGGCTAGGTAGATTTCACGGCAGGTGAACACAATACGGTTGTGGGTATTATACGACCACCCTGAAACAATACGCGAACATATTCTCTCTGCGGTGGACCCTCCGTAAACAACACAAGTAATATAAATAATTAATGATTAGTAGATGATATGTAGATTGCTATTCTGTATAATTTAGGAGTGTCTAATTAAATAGTCGCTGCATATTCAGTGTAGACCAACATTTAGACCACATCTTACTTAATATACTGTATAAACTACAGTAAATCATACCCGTTTGTAGTTCTGCAGTAAAAACATAACTCATTTCAAAACTGATCAGACCGCCTACAGAGTAATTAATTCTGACAGTTTAACTGCCTTTCAAGTGAACGATCTTTTTTTGGATTTTAGCCAATCGCATAACTGGCTATAGATGAAACTAATACAATTATTTCTTTTCAAAGCAGAGAAGGTTTAAAATTATGAGTGCATTTAGAGGATAAATTTTAACAATTAATAGTGAAGTAAAATCTAAATTCGGTTTAGAAGCGATCTCCAAATCTAAGAAAGAAAAATTAGAACGGGCTTGAGCTCCCATGAGAGTCAAATGTCACACTTAAAATATCAAAAGAAACAAACACATGTGATCGCATGCAAGAAGAACTTAGAAGAATATTAAATATTATTCCATGAGAAACTCGAATATGATTGTAGACAAAGCATAATTACTGTAATTGTTTCTACCGAGGATGTTTATTGTTGAAACTATTTGTTACAAAGACATTTTCAGTAAGAGGTTCATCATTCATAATGTTCCACTGAAGAAGAACTAATAATTCATGAAGTAGTGATATATCAAACTGTGCATAGAATGCCATTGTGGCAAAAAGAGTGTTGTTGTGTGATAGATCCGTCTATTAGTTGGAGTTGCAGGCATATTCTTTTAGTTGGCAGAGCAGCAACTGTCAGCAGTCATTCAGTCAATCCATTTCCCCACTCACACATATCAAAAGTTTCATGCTAATTAGATAAGCTCATAATGCATATTGAATTTCTATTGGAATCACAAAATTATATAGTCCGACAAGAAAACTAGATACCAGTATCTATTTCCGGTTTAGGCTGCTTATATCAGTGAACAAATGGTAAATTGATGGGCCTATTACATGTTTGATGTCTTAGGGTTCGTTAAACTAACTATAAGAATCTTTGCTAAGAATATACTAATTAAACTATGACACCACTTGTGTGAGATAACTTTTAGAAAAAAGTAATTTTGTTCCTTTGTTATCTTAACTGTATTTATGAGAGTGATATGTATATAACCTTCTATGATACACATTTGAATTTGACCTGACCTCGTAAAAATAAGTCAAACACTGCTTAACAAAATGTGTGTTTAAACCTCACACGTGTGGGTAATAAAATACAGATTGAATACAATTGCGTTTAACCAAGCAATAAACTAATACATATTAGACAGTGACGTTTCCTATTAATCGTTAAGCATATTTTTTAAATAGCCAAGACAATTCAACATACAATTTATTTTATGAGATCAAATACGGATGTATAATATATTTTCCTCACCACACGGTGCACTTTTTGTCGGGATTCATTTTAGATTGTGGTGCACACTTAAAAGCCGTTGCAAATTCAGGCTGATTCTGTAATACAGTGTTTACTCGTGCAGTTGCTGGGCTGTGACTGTCTGTTGCAAGATTCGACAATAAAATTCCAGGACGAATATTCGAACACCAGGTCTAAAACTTATAATCATGTAGTGTCGAAAGCTTTAGTGCAAACTCACATATGCATAGGTCATGAAGAATAGCTGTTCTGGACTGTATGCTTCAAGTCCTTGAATTTGAAAGGTGGACGTTGTATTATCGAAAGTTGTCTAAAATAACTGACAATGCAAATATTGGTTTGCTTTCTTTCAATTAAAAGTAAGTAAAACTCACTCGAATAGCCGCTCGCATTCCACCATTATCTGCTATATTCTCACCCTTTGTGCGTTTTCCATTTATCTGTAGTTTTAATATTATTTAATTGATGTTATTGATCGGTTACCTTTGCATCTTCGGCTACCGATATTTCGTCGTACTGTTTTTCAATGCATTCTGTCTTTTGACTGAAACTAGTGTAAGTCGCTCGATCCCACCAGTTGGCCCTATTTCCAAGTTCGTCGTACATAGAACCTAAAATAAGAAGCTAATTTTCTGCCTGCCTTATTATTTTAGCATAAATATAGCTTTGTAAAGGGTAATTGTTGTTAGTTTGATAATGGATATCTTTGTTAATCAAACATTGCGTCATCTAGTTCAAACTAAATCTTTTAGTTCATCATTTCTCACCCATGTCATCAAATCCATGAGTGATTTCATGTCCAATAACCATACCCAAACCCGCAATATTAAGTTCATCTGGCCAAGAACTATTGAAAAACGGTTCTTGCAAAAGACCAGCAAGAATAGCTAAAACAGTTAAATATTAAGTACAAACTCGCTGTTCTACCTATTTGGTTTAAACTTGGACAATAATAAGCATTTGGGTCAGTGACAGTAGTTTCGAATCTGTATCTGTTATTTGGTTGACTTAGTTTCTTAAATTGATCCCTATTGAACCATTTTTCCACTCGATCATGAAGATCAAGAAAAAAGTCAACATCGTCCAATTTGAGCTAAAACACTTTTGTAATTAAAAATACATTCATCATACATCATAATATTTCTTTGTAAGTGTACTCTGATTCATTTGGGTTTTGTCAAAACCAACTATCGTAACCATGGATTCCGCCTGAAATAGTTATTATAGTTAACATCCATAAACATAATCTTTGTTCTTACCTTATGCCTTGCGCGATCCTTTGTTTTTTCATCCATCCAGTCATTGCCATCTAACATTTTCAAAAAAGAATCTCTAACGCGAACCACCATTTTTTCAACTTTTTCAACTGAAATTAAGCATGGACCTACATCCAACAGCCGCAAATTCTAATTTTTTTTTAGTTTGAAAAACTAACTGGTTGATACATCAAAGTACTGTTTGAGCCACATTTGTCCCAGCACATCTGAGAAAAAGGTGGAAGTGAACTGCCGACAGTGTTTCCTAGCTACTTCAACCTCCGTAACACCATAAGCTTGTTGTGAAAAATTCTAGAAATATTGTATGTTAGCATTATGTGCAGCTGCTGCGTTCTTTTACTTTCGGTTGATTGTAATCCTCAAAAGGCAGAGTTTTCATTCCGAATTTATGTGTTTTGTTAAACTTACATTGAGTACAGTATTGTACTTCTCTCCTAAAAATGAAGCATATTTGAAGATAATCTTCCAGTCAAGATAATCTCGGAGCACTGATGGTTCGAGAGCCGCGAACAAGTCCTCATAGGCCTTTGCTTGGTCAATTTGGTAGATAATAATTTCACTTTTTTCTAAGTGAGGTTTAACTTCCTGTGGTATTAGGAAATCAAGATATGCTATCCAGTCAGTCTAAAATGTCATTTATTATTTAATACGTATTAATTAAAAGGTTCTATCTTACCGATGGGAGTACAGTATTGAGATCATTCAAAGATACTACCAATGAATCACTCGCAAATTCACCATTGTCCAGTATCTATAATTATGTTATTCTTTCTAAATAACGCTGACTCAAATAAAACCTTGGCCATATTTTGATCCACTTTGAGAAGAGAATCAACCATCCTCCATTTGGAACTCTCATTCATATCAAAAAAGTCTTTATTCACATCATCCTTAGCCAAAAGACTAAGAAAATCATAAAGAGAGTGTCGCCATGCAACATATTCAGCTGCATAAGCGGGATCAAAATAGGTACTGAACGACTGCATTGTGGGTACTGGTTGTATCTGAAAGGTTCTTAGTATATCTTGAACTCAAAAACATGTATCGATTTCTTATAATTTAATTAGTAGGAAGTAGGCTAATGAGTCAAGTTATTTGAAAGATTTAGTTCGCTATGTGAATGTAGCCTTCCGACAAAGTCACTCAAAATCTGAATTCACCTAGATAATTAATTTTAGCGAATCCGCTTTTAAACTACATATCTACTCACAGCCAATATATTGCTAGTGGAATTTATTTCGTCAGGCATGACCATTACGTCGTACATAATTGTCAATGGATAGAACACAAGTAGCCAGTCAGTTACATAATTAACTCCAAATCTTTCAGTTCTAAAACGGGACTTTTGTACCTAACCTCTATAGGTCAGAACAGTACCGTAGTTTTTGAAGAAGCAGCTGAAACACATGCGAACTGTACTTTCCGCTCGACGTTTCAAGGCAAGATTTGTAGTACTTTTGCATTTGCTTCTGTTCCTTGGTAGTTGCTTCTACCGGGTTTTCCATAAATTCTGTATATTATTTGAATCATCTGGGATTAAGATTAGTGTAACTGACCACGCAACTCTTTCTCATTTTTGTTAGCCAATGACTGCATTTGGGTAGTTTCTCTCTTGTCAAAAGGAATTGGTGTCGCGTTTTTCCAACCATTACATACAAAGCTGGAAAATAGAATATTCAACTGAATAACTATAAAAACCAGCTTTAAAGTCAATAACTAATAAAATATAGTCATTTGCCTGGCCGCTTAAGTTTGTATGTTTACCTGTAGAAATCATCACATGGGTCAATGGTTCTATCAATGGACGAAACGAGCTCATCATATTCAATAGGACCTCCAACCTTCATTTCGGAAATGGAATTATCATTGCGAACTATTCGAGTCGATTCCGATACTGTAAAGGAATAAATGTAATACTCTTCTATTTTTTTTGAATTCAAAGTGTTGTTTTCCTAATTTTCATGGTTATTAGAACATGTTCAGTACCTTTGGTTGCTGGAAATCTCATATCATGTCCGTTAATTTCCATATCTTCAAACGAGAGTATGCCATTCTGCATTTGCGCATTGTGAAACGAAATGTTCAGTTGAGGAGCCACCAAAGAAGTCTTCGCAAACAGTTCGCTCAAATTTAATGTTGTTGTTGCCAATCCCGAACAAGCCAAGCAGAACAAGGATATAATCCTCATCTATAAATCGCTAACATGAATTATTACTTATAGAAATACCAAAGTTTAAACGCTACAACATATTAATGCCCTTTATTCAAAACAAATCCAAGTGATAGAAGACAATCTGGGTACTTTCAAGATTGGTGATTTGAACAACTGACAAAGCTTCCTTTCTAAAATGAGTAACACACTTGAGTTCGATATGGATGGAATTTAATGTTAGATGAACGAGAGATTTTATAGAAAGGTAATAAGCATCTAGCAGAGAAATAATTACATGTTTGCCACAGAGGTTTAGAGGAAAAACTCAGAACAACCAAAGATACACGAAGGGTACAGGAACTTTTTATATACCTCTGGAAATGAAAATAAACGAACACTAAACTAATGTGGATCTCGATAAGTGGTAATAGATATTACATGAAACAACATTAATAGTATGATGACTCAATATGGTTTATATCTCTATCCATCGTGCAACCTACAACTGCGTAACCGGTTATGAGCCATACCGACTGAAAATTACTAAATCCTCTCGATGCCACTTTTAAACCACAGCATATCCAAATAACCCGGCAATAAACTAGACGAGAATAAACTCGATAACAAAAATAACTTCTTTAAATAAAGGAATACTGCACAAAATTCAACATGCGAGCTCTCTGACCTTTTATTCACTTTGCATATTAAATAGCTACATTCTATTCAGTTTCTGTGCCCATATAAGAAGTAAATACTTTTTCAAAACGAGCGTAACAACGAATACTGCAATGTAGTATTTACCGTTTCTCTGAAATTCGTGGGCATTATATGAATCTTTGCGACAACATGCTCTTATAAGAGGAGGTTGAAAGCTAGGTAAACTCAAATATTTCTTGTCGATTTTACTATATAGGTCGATAGAGCTATTAATACTCAGTTGTAATATGTTTATCGAATTTCTTGACGATCATTTTGAGCCGAGTTATGACCGTTTAAAAATACAGCGATCCTGTGCTTATTGTTAGGTTCGAATGGAGGCGGATTCCTGGCTCGAGCTGGTTCCTTTGCATAAAAACGCCGATTATATATATCTCGTGAAATAAAAGAAAAATTAAAAATCTAAAAACATATCTACCATTTTCTGGCACAAAGTAATTTTCTAAATAATTACCATTTTATATAGTTTCATACTATTTTTCATTGAAGTCAGTTACAGTAACCCATATATATATAACTCGAGCCAGTTAAACCCGAAATGCAAAATTTCTTAGAATCGTTAATTTTTCATCATTTTTTTGCTATTCATATCATTTTTCTCAACCTTTCAAGCTGATTAGTTTAAAAGAATAAAATTTGAGATAAAATTTTGAGTGTACCGTGCGTTTAAACTATCTGGGAAGTTTCAGGACAGTTTCAAGTTTCTTTATAACTGGGATTAATGACACCAGACTACTGATTTTTTTAAGTTCCAGACCTAGGGGAAGTGCAACATTCATTTTCCGTTCTTTGTGCTAAATTGAACCAAGTGTGTAATTCATTTAGACCTTCTACGCTGACATCATGTTTCTTCATCTTCTAAGAATCAGTTTATCGTAATTTCCTAAATAGCTCTGAAATTATGTAGGCTGCATATGCTAATTATTTTCGTTGTTCAGTTTTTATATATGTCATACTTTGTTTGCTTTTAAAATTACCGTCATTCTGAGCACATAATTTGAACTTCTGTTTTATGTTAATTCCAACTATTGTACTATGTCCGGTGAGGGAATAATACCCAATAGAACTGGTCCGAAGAAGCTCGGACAGATGACTTGATTAACCGTAAAATCAATATACTTAGGTCACGGCGTTACGCCAACTGGAAACTATTAACAAATTGTTTAAATGTACAATTGCACGTTGAGTCTATATAAATAACCAAAAGCGTCGGCTTTTATCAACTTCCCATTGCATCCATCAGTCGGTCTTATGTACAAATCGATATTTGCAGCAAATATACGGTTCTAATAAATGTTCACAAATAATTTGAGAATTAAAAATCGTTCCATTTAACCTTTCTGTTGCGAAATATCTTACTCAAATAAGATCAGCGACAACATGTGATCTATTTCTGTGGTCTGTTTATCAGCGGACAAACATTGTCTACCACAACTTTTAAATTTGTGTAGTATTACTGCATTAATTAATACGTACCTACAATTAAGATATTCAAATATTGCTGACCAATTTTAACTGTACTTTATTATAATCTACTTTATTCAGATGGGTGCTTATGTTTCACTTCCCGAATATCCGATAACTTCTTTGATCCAACAACAGTTGAAACTACTAGCTACAGACTATATTACATTCAAATCCTCAATGCGAGAACTGAACAATTAGTTAGTTTGCATTAAAATACTATACATTAACTTATTGTTTTAGTTGCTCGGCATATCCGGATGAAAATGGAACCTATCTGTGCTTTGCTGTAGAAAATAATTGCGATGATATGTTAATGTGGAAGGTGTTTGCTAAAATCACATGCTTTAGAGTAGGAAATCGTAAAAAAGTGATTACAAAGTAGTTTTTAGGTAAATCCACGCTCTTTTGAACTATTTAAATTGAAAAGCCTCACTTTCATGGAATTTATGAAAACGTTTGAACTGTGTGTTTCGAATATTCAACAGAAGGCTATGGACGAGAGAGAGTTCTTACATCATCAGTAGGTTTACAGTAGGAATATCATTATTCTAATTATTTTTATAGAAAAGACTCGCTTGTCTCCAAAGAATGTTGCATTTGCTTTGAGACCTGTACTCAGGTAATTATTAAGAGAACACTTGGTTTTGGATCACTTATTCCAGACTGTTCTACCTTGTGCTCATTCCTTCTGTCTTCCGTGTATTTTGAAAGAACTGCAAACCCGCCCTGACTATAAATGTCCGATGTGTCGATTCCAAATAAAAAGACCAGAATCAAATGGTTGGCAAGCCGAGAATAAACCAACTGATGTCGATATAATAAACTACTTGAACACAATGATAGCATAGCATAGTGCTTGCCTACCAAATCCCCTATGATTTTGGTTTACACTATAATATTTTTGTATGATCAATGTTGATATTTGCAAATGTGATATATATAAATATGTATATTTATGCGTAAACGCAATTTGTTTTTGCCATTAAATTCATGGGGAAATATTTGAACCCAGGCTATTTCCGAGTTTGTGGTGTAATTTTAATTGTCGCGAGCGTATGCGTTGCGTATTCATGTGACAATTTCAACGGTTCTTCCAAAAATATTGGTTTTCCTGTCTGTGAGTAATGCTGCAACTTTTCCAATAACATATATGGCGTTGAATTGACTTTTTTTATATTAATGTTCTTCAACAAAATAGATCTTTCGTATTTGTTCTAGCTTTCTATGGGCAATAATAGTTCGAATAATTCTGATAGTAATGGCAACACAGACTTTTTCTCTAAACTTATCCGTCAAAGAAGAAGAACAAGAGCTTTGATTACAGTGGACGACATCAAGAAATCCGTGAAGCAAATGAACACTTGGTAAGTTCATATTTGGTACATATGTACTCCACAAATATGAGTAAACAAGGCAAAAGATCTATTCAATATGTACAATTTTAGGTGTCAGAGACAACCTTTAGAAGATTCCACATATACCTATTTCGTGCTGAACGACATTAATACTGAACCACTGTTTTGGCGCGATAGTGTCAAAATCAACTGTTTTAAGGTAATTCTTTCACAGTTTACAAAATCGAATTAATATATTTCAGTTGAATCCGGAGACGCTGACTGTTAGTCGACCATACAAAACATTGAACTTGTCCGAGTTTCTCAATGCTTACGAGGTACAGCGAACAGCTTGTAGTCTCGATCCACTCAACAGAATGGAGAACTTCACTCAAAGCTCAATTATACTATCAGAAACGTTTGTTTACTTTACGTTTTGAATAAATTAAATCAGCTTTAGGGCTGATAATGAAGGAAAATGTTGTATATGTATGGACAACAAGAACGATGTAAGTTAGTCATAAAATTCTTAAACAATCACGTTTTGATATTTAAGACTTATTTATGACATAACCAAATGCCGCCGTATGACAATATATAACATAGAATTGTCCTGCATTCTTATGATATGGACCGAGCTCTTTTATTTTATTTCTATGTCAGATTTATCAGACAAAGTATATAATAATACAATTATAACTTAGTGACTATTCTAGGTGTTGTTACCATGTCTCCATTCCTTTTGTCTTCCATGTGTCACAAACGAATTAGAGTGGCGGCCTCAGTTTTCCTGTCCTCTCTGTAAGACCCGCATAGAAAATCCTATTGAGGAGTCTTGGGAGGTACCCGATATTCCGCTACAGTCCGAAGTAGAAGACTATGTGAAAAATATTATGAAATAAGTTTAAAATGGTTAGTTAAAGGTACCTAGACATGGGTTTTTCATGTTAATTTCAGAAAATAGAGCTAATTTTGCTGATCATTATTATATAAG